>JAPKLW010000495.1:299562-321667 GCA_026898455.1 Plectranthus barbatus
GTCCTACCTATTTGCTACCACTAGGTGAGGAATGGGTTGCATAGGCTTGGTATATCCCCACATTTAAGGTTACATACATTCATTAAATAATTTAGGCTCTGACAAGCCATTTATTTAATTTACGTCTTTTATTTCTGAGTCAGTTCACTCAAACCTTTTCACTTATGCTTGAACTCAATCAGCCTGCAAGACTTTAGCATAACGAACCTTTTGAGCTGCTCAGGGAATGTCACCACCCTATACTAGACGTGATTCAAGCCACCAGAGAATCATTATTGTCTTACCTATTTGCTACCACTTGGTGACGAATGGGGTTCATAGGTTCGATATAACCCCACATTTAAGGTTACAAACATTCATTTATTAATTCAGACTCTGACAAGCTATGTAATTAATTAACATCTTTTATTCCTTAGTCAATTCACTCAAACCTTTTCACTTATGCTTGAACTCAATCAGCCTGCAACACTTTAGCATAACGAACCTTTTGAGCTGCTCAGGGAATGTCACCACCCTATACTGGACGTGGTTACCTAGTTCTAAACCAGACACTCATACACAAATTGCTATTACCCAAGATACAGATATACAAGTTCAACTAGATCCTTTAACTGCATCTCAAAGTAACACACAATTTGTGTATACTTTTGTACCTTCATTTAGGTTTAGGATCTTATCAGTCCATCAAGATATTAACTTAGGTCCTTATCAATACGTACCCCCGATCTAGCATACCAAGCAATCCAAGATAACATGCTTATTACCGCATATATTGCAGCCTACACCGACAATATATCCTGGGACTATCTCAGCTGTGATAACAATTTATATCTCTCTAGGTCAGACGATTCATACCATCTTCCGTGATCTAATAAACACCATATGATCTCACTATCGACGAGATACGAGGATAAGAGTGTTTGCAAAACTTTTTTGTTAATACATACAGGAGATGATCATACAAGATTCATGATTCCCAATATATTAACCAATCAACCTTGTACATAATATTGCAATCATAATGCTTTCAATATATAAATCCATCAATCTCCCACTTATACTCAAACCATTATACAGGTGCTTTCTGGAGTGTAACGCGTCTAAACTAATCTTGATATTACGTCAATCATTCTACGTGGCTGGTTGTGCCCTCAGCCCAAGGTTACTTACATGCATCACGTAGATCTTCAGAAGCAGAGCTTTTGTGAATGGAACCGCTAGATTATTCTTTGTATCAATCTTCTCTACCAGCACATCACCCTTTACAATGATTTCTCGTTTAATATGGTACTTCCTCTCAATGTGTTTTATTGCTCTGTGAGTTTGTGGTTCCTTTGAATTAGCCACAACTCCCGAATTTTCACAACTGCCACATATTTTGATTCCATGGTGGTGCCAGCAATGTAAACACATAGCCAAAGGTGGTCTTATTTTCATCTAGGTCTGCCTAGAAATCCGAACCTGTGTAACCCACAAGGGACAACTCCTCACACTGATATACGAGACCATAGTCTTTAATCCTAATCAAGTATTTGAGTATTTGATTTACCGCGATCCATTGCGCCTGTCCAGGGTTAGACTTTTATCTTTCTGCCATACCTACGCGAAGCAGATATCTGGCCTCGTACATAGCATTGCATACATGAGACTACCCACAACCAATGCGTACGGCACATTGTGCATCTCATCTTTCTCTTTTTGTGTTACCGGACACTTATCCTTGGAAAGATGTACGCCATGTCTGAAGGGTAACAAACCTTTCTTGCAGTTTGCATGCTCAAACGGGAAATCACAGTATCCTAATATGAAGCTTGGAACAAGCCCAGCATCCTGTTCTTGTGCCCCCGCAATAATTTTACCCCTAGGATATATCCTGCCTCCCCAAGATCCTTGAGATTAATTTGTTCTGATAACCACCACTTTATGCTCGACAATACCTCCACATTGTCGCTAATTAAGAGAATATCATCCACAAAAAGTGCAAGGAACACCACGCTTCTGCTGACATATAAACGGTACACACAACACTCGTTTGAACATTGTGAAAATCCATATGATTTAATCACTTCATAAAAACATAGATTCCATGACGGTGAAGCTTGCTTGAGTCCATACAGCGACTTCTTGAGCTTCCAGACCAAATGCTCTTCACCCTTCCGCCCATATCCTTCTGGCTGTTGCATATAGATGTCTTGACCTTCTTCAAGGTACCTGTTTAGAAATGCGGTTTTGACATCCATCTACCAGATCTCTAGGTCCATATATGCTGCTATGGCTAGGAGTATTCGAATGGATTTAAGAATGGCTACCGGCGAGAAGGTCTCATCATAGTCTACACCTTCTTTCTAACTATATCCCTTCGCAACCAACCTTGCTTTATAAGCTGTAATTTCACCATTCGCTCCTTTCTTTCGTTTGTATACCCATTTCCACTTTATGGCTCGATAGCCATCTGACAAATCTATTTTCTGGTATACATCCATATCTATTATGGTAACTATCTCCAAATCTATGACGACATCCATTGGTCGGTATCATATAGCTGCTTTCCGGGATCAAGTCAAAAGACTCTCCCACGAACATGTAACTTTCTGATTTCCGAACAAACCTCCTACTACAACAAGACATTTGAGTCGTGTCAGTAGTTGGCACAATACTCGCTTGTCCCATACCTTGCATTTCTATAAGTGTTGGTATTCCCTCACCTATTTAAGGTGGATTTACCAATACACTGGGCTTTTCTGATGGAATCGCTTCATTATCTCCAAGCTCGTGGAGAATAATTGCAGTCTTGGATCTGTGGTTTCTTACATATTCATTCTCTAAGAATCTTGCGTTGGTATTGACAATCACTTTCTTATTCTCAGGACAATAAAAATAACCACCTTTTGTTTGCCTTGGATATCCTACAAATAGCAGTAGTTACACATGCTTTCTAACTTATCAAGGTTCCTCTATTAGCACATATGCTGCAGGATAACCCCAAGCTCTCATTCTAGTTAAACTTGGCTTTTGCCCATACTAGTGTTCCTGAGGTATTTTATTAACTGATTTAGAAGGTACCAGGTTTAGCAAATAGGCCGTTGTCTCCATGGCATATCCCCAAAATGAAATTGGCAGGCTTGCATAACTCATCATGGACCTGATCTCGCTATCTAACAGTAACACCATTTTTTTGAGGGGTTTCTGGTGCAGTCCACTGAGACGTAATCCCGTTATCTAACAGATACTGCAAGATCTCGTTATGGAGGTATTCCCCACAATGATCAGATTTTAGTGTCTTGATATTCTTGCCTAACTTTTTTCTACCTCAGTCCTGAACTCTTTAAATCTCGCAAAACATTTAGACTTGTAGCGAAGTAAATAGACGTATCCAAATCTTGAGTAATCGTCAATGAACGTGATGAAGTACTCATAACCCCCACGAGCTTGCGTGGACATCGATCCACATAATTTAGAGTGGTTCAACTCCAACACATCCTCTGCTCAAGACTGACTTGCATTAAAAGGCTCGGTTGTCATCTTTCCATCTTGATGCAGTAAAGTTTTATCAAGTAAAAATTATCGAACACAGAGACTCAACTCCCCCGTTGCAATAAATAAATGGGTTTTGATTTGAAAATTTTAATATCTAGATGCGATAAAATAACTTGGAATGATCAATTGTAAATTACCTAAAACCTTAAAGATTAATGCAATAATTAAATAAAATACCAAACTACTAATGTTAGATTACCAAGATAGAACAATCGAGGGACATAGGATGAATCAACTAGATTAGGAATACGTTTGGACTTGTCAACAGTACGAAGCAATTCTTGTTAAAATTGTTTCGATCAATTCACTTATTATAGTTATTACCTATAGTACCGATGCAACAACAGTAGATTAATCTTAATCTCAACATAAGTCTAGGTTTATTGACTTCAATTAACTCCCAAAAGCTTAAGAATTAAAAACCTAGATATCAATTCACCTATCCTCAAAGTGAAAAGACACCCAATTTTTGTTGCAACCCCCTCCAATTAACAAACCTATTAAGCGAGTTCATTGAGGCTTAATTTCTAACACATGGTGATCAAACATGCAAGGAACACAAATTCAAAACCACAATAATAAACAAACCATCGGAAATTCAATTATTCAAATCTAAACAATATTCAAAATCGGTCCCAATCACATCCTAATCATCAACAATGAGTTTAGCTACTCATGAACATAATTAAAAACATCAATATCTCAAACAGAGACATAGAAGAAATAAAGAACAAGAAATCTTAGGCTTTGGGGATTAATTTTCAACTCTAGCTTCGATTACTCCCTTCAATTTTTTATTCTTGGATCTTGAACTCGTTTTTCTCTCTATCTCTCGTGCCTCCTTGTTCTCTAGGGTAAAACAATGTCGAACCCTTGAATTTTGATCTCCCTTGGCCTTTTGTAGCTAAAAAATCCGTAGCCACAGTGATTTGGTCCCGAGCCGAACCCCCTTTGTAAATCTTCCACCCGAGAGGAATGAACTTGAGACATTATCGAAAAACCCCATCTTGTCTCGAGAAGGAAAGAATGGTCCCGAATGGGACAGGCTTGTCCCGAGTGGGACATGCTTTGACTTCTCCAAATTATGCCAATTTTTCGAGTTCCGAGTGGAATGGTTGCCTCCCGAGCCTCAGTCGCGGGAGGGATAGATGCGTCCCGAGCGGGATGGCTGTCTTGAGCGGGGCAGGTTTGTCCCGAGTGGGATGCGTCTGCTCCTTAGCCAAATTTGCTCAAAAACTCGGATTTCTTGCTCGTTTCATGCCCTGCACACTCAAACACCTCTCGAACACCAAGTGAATGTAAAATCAATAAAAAGAAAAGATATGTGCATGATTTGTGCACGTAATCCACACCAATCATTCAATTAAACACTCTTAAAATAGCACAAATTAAACACATATCAAAGCCCCCCAACTTAAGCCTTTGATTGTCCTCAATCAAAAAGAAGAAACTAGATTTTAATAAACTAGGTGCAATGTTTCACGGCTCATCACTATCTATCAATGCATATTTACAAGGTGGAATTAAAATAATCCTGCATGGTTTCGACATTTTAAGCTCTATCCACCTGTTCCATATCACCACAGAAAACAACAAAACCAACAATTCTCAAAATATCAATTACTCTAAAACAAGCTTTAGATCATATCATTATGCAAACCCATCGAATGACTCAAATCAACTAAATTAGACTCAACACTAAGAAAGACTAAATAAAAGTAGAGAAAAGATAAAACAGTCCTACCCCCCAAACTTAGTCCAAACACGACGAAGTTTGAAAATCGTGCACCCGCATTTTTCTAGTGCACCTTAGTCTTGATGTTGGTCAATCGAGCATCCACCTGATCAAATCTCTGCTCAAACCACGCCCTCTAGTTAACCATATCATCCCGCAAAGCAGTCACCTCTATCCCTAGGCCGACCATCCCCATGTCCAATCTGGCCATGGACGTGGTCATACCCCTCATCAAGTCCAACATCTCCGTCTACCATGGGCTATATGCTCCAGCTGATGATGTCCCGGCACCCTGATCATCTCGAGGTTCTTTTTCGTCCATCGACTCCTCACCGCATTCGTCAGGCACTACAGTAGGGAGCTTATACCTCGAATAAGTCCCATCACGCCCCTTTTATACCATAGCTCTTTATGTGTCAGCGTGTCCAACAACCAATTTCCCGTAGCAACCAGATCAGTAATATTTATGGCGGCAGTATTCGGGAGCATTATCCACGCATTATCAACCCCTTGTACAAGAAAGCACCCGGTCTAAGGGTTGCAATATACTTTACCTTAGTGAGTACCTGGAAATCCACCACAGATGGTGGCACCTTTGTTCCGACCCGATGGATATTGAAGTGGTCGAGAATTGGCGTTAGCAATCTGCCACAGTAAATGTTGCTCCGAGTCTGTGAGGGAGCTCGGCTCTAGTTATCCATAGCCAAGGCAGCCATTGAGAAAGGTACTCCGTCTAGCATCGAATGAACCATATAAAGCTCTGACGTTGTCACATTGTTGGACTCGTGTCTCCAGGATGCCTAGATGGAGACAGTCTTGTAGATGTATCTAAGCACCGGGTTCGTGCTGAGAGAACCCTTCACCAACTTCATCCTCAAACACCCATCGACAACCTCTCCAGAGACTGCCCTCTAAAATTTCTTCGGCTCAAAATTAGTGGGCATAAAACCCGATGCCTCTTCATAGCCATAAATTGCATCCAACTCTGCATTGTCCAAGTTATATTGTTGGCCGCCCATCTTAAAGGTCAGTTTCCAGGACTCCGGCGGACATTAGCCGATGCTAAAAACTTTTTAGTTTGCTCGATAGAAGCAGGCCACCTTTCCCTGAGCATCTTATCCCAACCAATATTGTGAAACAGTGTTTCCACGTCATCCTAGATCCCCAAGGCTATAAGAATGTCCGGACAGGGGTATCGTGACCCACTAACAACGGAAGAGTTAAGGGCAAGGAGTGCCTGGAACTCGTCATCAGTTAAATTTGTGGGGCAGCTACACGGGGTCTTGGTCCCATAATAACTACAAAAACCAAATACAAATCAATATCCAATTCAACCCATGGGACTTTCACTTACCAAGTCTAAGGGCACATAAATCCCCCAAGTGACCCACAAACATGATGAACTCATCCTGAAAACAACAAGAATAACCAATATTTCACCAGAGTATCACAAAAAATCAAGCACTCCAACCATGCCTCAATTCCCTCCAAGAAGACCAATAAAACCATAACTCAAGAGAAATTTAAAAAAAAAATCGACTAAAACTTCAACAATCTTGCATAGACTCACAAAAAATGAACAATCCTAACCAAAAACAGGTTCTAAGGCAATTAATCGAACAACATATGTGCATATTCTCACAAAGCACAAAGTAGAACTTCCAACCATAAAAATCTAAAAAATCAACCGTCCAATACCCATAAAATCGACAAAGTTACTGAATTTAAATGAAATAGGTGAGGGGATTACCTGTTGGTGGCCGGACTTTTAAAAGAGAAATTAGAATTTGAGAAGAGGTACCGTTCGAGAGAGTGGGAGACGAGCGAATGAGTGTTGTGTCGTTTGTCCTGCTAAATCCCACATCGGGTCCCGAACGGGACGTGCCCTACCCTAATTGGAATGGCTCGACCGGCAAGTTTTTTGTGCCATTTTCAACTCGGTCTTGAACAGGACAAAATGGATCCCATTCGGGACACGTCTTGGCCTCGCAAAATTTAATTACGGTTCTCCCTCCCGAACGGGATGTGATGCTCCCGTTCGGGATACATTGATTTCTCCCATCTTTCTGCCTTTCGAACGGGATGAAATGCTCCCGAGATATGTCACAGCAATTCAATCTTTTTTGCTTCTTTGCACCTCCCGAGTGGAATAGAAGGCTCCCGTTCGGGAGCTTGTTGGTCCAGAGTGGGACAAGGCTATCTCACACGAGAATTTCCCCCACATTGAAGGATTTTCTTCACTACTTCACTTCAATCAACTCCGAATGAACATCAGTAATAGTTGATTCCTCCAAACTCAACACGACACAATAGAACTGGGCAAAATACGCACTCTAAACTATTTATATATATAAAAACAAAAAAATACATTGAGCTTGGGTTGCCTCCCAAGAAGCACTTAATTTATCGTCGGGAGCTCGACGAACTTAACTCCTTACCATCACGCGAGGGAGATTTCATTCACAGTCCGAGGTTGCTTGAAAGTGTGAAATCTCTTGACTCGGTGCCCATTCACCTTAAAGTACTGTCCATCTTCTGTCTCGAGTTTCGGTGTACCGTTCCCGAACACTTCGTGCACCATGTACGGACCTGATTAATGAAAATGGAATTTACCCAAAAAAAATTTAAGTGAGAATTAAATAAAAGAACCATATCAGCTTTGTAAAACTTCTTCACTCGAATATGTTGGTCATGGAACCGTTTAGCTTTCTCTTTTCACATCCTCGTGTTCTCATAAGCATGTTGTCTCCACTCTTCGAGCTCATTCAACTTCTTCACCCGATCCCCTTGAGCCTTCAGAGAGTCCAGGTTCAAGGTTTTGATGGCCCAAAACGCCTTGTGCGCAACTTTAACCGGAAGATGGCAGGACTTGCCATAAACAAACTGATACGGGGACATTCCAATCGGTGTTTTGAAGGTTGTCCGGTAGGCCCACAAAGCCTGATCAAGTCTCTTGCTCCAGTCCTTCCGAGTCAACACCGTCTTTTCTAAAACCTGCTTAATCTCCTGGTTGGCCAATTATGCTTGTCCATTGGCTTGTGGGTGATAAGTTGTTGTTACTCTTTGCCTCACTCCTTACCTCGCCAAAAGTTTATCCATGAGTTTGTTGTAGAAGTGACTGCCTCCATCATTCACCAAGGCTCTGGGAATTCCAAATCGAGCTAGTAAACTCTGCAAAAACATCAGCACAACTTGAGAATCATTAGTAACGGTTGCTATGGCCTCAACCCATCGAGACACATAATCCACAACAAGAAGAATAAACTTGTAACCAAAAGATGGTGGAAATGGACCCATAAAGTCAAGGCCCCAAACATCAAATATGTCCACTTCAATAAAGATCTTTTGAGGCATCACATCCATTCGGGTTATATTCCCCATCCTTTGGCATCTATCACATGCTCTAATTATAGCCACACAATCCTTAAACACAGAAGGCCAATAAAATCTATCACATGCTCAAAGTGGTGTTGTTTACCAATGTGACCCCCACTTAAAGATTGATGGCATTCTTCAACAATCTTTCTCCACTCACTCTGATGAAAACACCTGCGAATAATACCATTAGCACACCTACGAAACAGATACGGTTCTTCCCAGTAGTAGAATATGGCCTCCTTAAGAAACATCTTCCGCTGATTTGTCTCCAAATCTGGAGGTGACACACCTACAACAAAAAAATTGCAAAAATCTGCATACCATGTAATACTAGCTACTGCCACACTAGAAATTTTCTCATCAGGAAAATCATCTCAAATTAACTCATGCTGATCGTCTCATCAAGTGGATTCTCTAACCTAGATAGATGATCTGCTATCACATTCTCTCATCCTTTCTTATCTCTAATCTCCATGTCAAATTCTTGCAAAAGCTAAATCCATCTTATCTACCTAGGCTTTGAATAAGTTTTAGCAAACAAGTACTTAATTGTTGCATGTTCAGTGTAAACCACAGACTTCGCTCCTACCAAATAAGCATGAAACGTATCATAAGCATAAACAATAACAATTAATTCTTCCTCAGTCACAGTGTAATTCAATTGAGCTGGATTCAACATTTTGCTAGCATAGGTGATAAATCTAAAGATCTTATCCATAATCTGTCCAAAAGCTACCCCCACAGCAGATTCACTAACATCATACATCAACACAAAATCCTGCTCCCAATCCGGAGTCACTAACATTGGGGCTGTCACTAATGATTTCTTAAGAGCCTCAAAAGCCTTCACACAGTCCTCACCAAAGTCAAAGGTACATCCTTCTCTAGCAAGCTACACAAAAGTTTGGTTAACTTGGAAAACTCCTGAATAAATATCCTATAAAACCCAACGTGTCCGAAGAAACTCCTAACCCCTTTTACTATCCTAGGCACAGGAAGTTGTTCAATTGCTACAATCTTAGCCTTGTCAACCTCTATCCCCACGCTAGAGACTTTATGACCCAATACTATACCCTCTCTAACCATAAAGTTACACTTTTCCCAATTTAACACTAGGTTAGTCTCCTCACACCTTTGCAACAGAATTTTCAAATATTCCAAACAATCATCAAAAGACAGATCAAACACAGAAAAATCGTCCAAAAAGACTTCCATAATATTCTTAATAAGACCATGAAAAATATACACCATACACCTTTGAAATGTCATCGGTGTATTGCACAACCTAAAGAGAATCCTCCAGTAGGCAAAAATCCTCTAAGGACAGGTGAAAGCTGTCTTGTGCTGGTCTTCAGGTGCAACCACAATCTGATTATATCCGGAGTATCCATCCAAAAAGCAGTATTGAGATTTACCTTCAAGACGGTTAAGCATTTGATCAATAAAAGGTAAAGGAAAATGATCCTTAAGAGTTGCATTATTTAAAGCTTCGTAATCAATGCAAATACTCCATCTGGTAGTCGGTCTCTCAATCATTTCTTCACCGCTTGGCTAGACAACCTTCTCGAACCCCCCTTTCTTCGGAACCATGTGAGTCGCACCGACCCACTTACTATCACTAGGAGCTTAGATAATGTTATTATCCAACAGCTTCAGAACCTCCTTTTTAACCACCTCTTGCATCTTTAGGTTCAGTATCCTTTGCGGTTGCCTCTTCGTCTTGCTCCCTTCTTCAAGAATGATCTTGTGAATTACAATAGACGGGATGATCCCCCTTATGTCGGACATTTAACAACCTATAGCTGATCTGTGCTTTCTCAGGACCCTCGAGAGCTTTTCTATCCCCACAGCAGACAACGCCGTGTCAACAAAGATAGGACAAGTTTCATTCTCCCGACGGAAGATATACTGGAGACTGTCTTGCAACTTCTTCAACTCCACCACTGGGGCTTCATTCTTGTCCTTTTCCCTCTTGAATTTTGCCTCCTGCTATTCTTCTTTAGTCCTCAACTCCAAAAACTTAACATCGTGCATTGGTTTGATCTCTAGTGTATCGTCCAATGCATTCACCATTTCTAGCAACTCATCTCAAGCCTCATTAAACTCGTCAAAACCAAAGTTAGACTACAAGGAATCATGAATAACCTCTTCTAGTGCATCTCTTTTCTCATAACCAAATGACAAAAGAGTAGATATTACCTCAATGTTGTTGCACTCTTCGTACCTTTCCTTATGCTTCTTCACCGCATCAGAGATGGAAAATGAACTTTCTGAATCATTGAAGCAGAGGGTCAGCTCTCCCTTCCTCACATCAATCAGTGTTCCTCTAGTAGCCAAGAATGGCCTCCCAAGAATCAAAGTCACATTCTTATCTTCCTCCAAATCGAGGACCTCAAAATCTACAGGGAATAAAAAATCATTAACTTTGACCAACACATCTTCACAATACCTTTCGGGTAGGAGATAAAGCGATATGCCATTTGGAGAGTGATAGTGGTCAGTTTGATCTCCCCAATCTGCAGTCTCTTGAAAATAGACAGCTGCATCAAATTGATACTCGCAGTCAAATCACACTATGCATGGCCAAACTCCATTCCACCAATGACACATGAAATTGTGAAGCTCCCTGGATCTTGCCTCTTGAAAGGCATTTTCCGCTGGATCACCGTACTGCATTCTTAAAAAAGATTCACGGTTTTTATCACCCCAAACTTCCTTTTCTGTGCCACCATTTCCTTCAAGAATTTGGTGTACCCTGGAATATCCTGTAACACTTACAACAACGACAAATTGATATTCACCTTGCTCAGGTGCTCCAGAAACCTGGCAAACTGTTTGTTCACCCAATTCCTTGAAAATCTCTGAGGAAAGGGTAGGTTGCTTCCTTTTGAAATTTCCTCGGATGTGCTCCCCTTTTGTGTTTTGACTAGTTGGGGAGTCACTTCCTCCACAATCTCCTCATCTTCGGAACCCTTTTCCTTCATCCCCTTCTTCTCTTTACCAACGTGGGTTTACTGGGTTCTTCATAGGACTTACCACTTCTCATGGTTATAGCACTGCAGTTCTTCCTTGGGTTGGCCTTAGATCACTGGGAAATTGCCCCTATTGATGTTTCCCACTCACGTGCTTAGTAATAGTTGAGATTTTATTCAGCATCTCTGTCAACATAATGTCATATTTTCGAGTCTCTTCTCAAACTCTTTTTCTTTCAAATTGAACGCTCTTCTCTCTGCTGCATAGATTGCTTCCTCATCTGATCACCTCCATTAACCTGACTCGATCCTTCCCCTCTCTACTCAAATACAGGAGGTAGATTCATAGCGCTGTTTGGATTCCCATAAGATAGGTTCAGATGGAATTTTTTGTTGGGATGATAAGGAGGATTTATCATACTGATAATAGAGCCTTTGGTAGTTCCCAAAGTTACCTTTGCCAACATAGTTAACATCATCAACTGATTGTGCTTCCATTTGCCCCATTTTGCCGCATTGATTCGTAGTTGGATTTCCTCCCCTTGATGAATTCCCATTTGTTGTTGCTGTTGAGCTCGATCCAAGAGAAGTAGATCCATTTTTGTTTCCATCGAGGCCATTTTCTCCTTCATCTCTTCCTGGTCCTTGACCTCAACCACACTGTTCACAACTCTGTACTCCCTTATTTCCTTTGGCCATTTGTAACTGTTTTCTGCTAGCTTTTCAATAGCCCTCATGGCCTCTTCTACCTCCAAATCGAGAAAATCTCCTCCACCAATGTTGTGCGGCAAAAGTTGTGCGTCATTATTTACTTTGGCATAAAAGTGGCAGATAATCTGGGCATTAGACATCCCATGTTTTGGACATCTCAGCAACTCTCCGAATCTATCCCATGCCTCGTAGAGTGGCTCGTCATATTGCTGGCTCAATTACTGAATTTCTGCTTCCTCTTTAGCGTCAGTCCCGGTGGAAAACACTTGAGCAAAAACTTCTCTTTCAAATCCTCCCATGTGCGTATCTCATTTATATTCAGCCCCACCAACCAAGTGATGGGTTTTGTATACTGAAAGCATTTATTATAATGAGTATACAATGGTTTATTTCTCCTAGCTGTTAACAATCGTACATGTATGAACAAAGGTATCCTCTTGTCTCACCGATAGGGACGATCATACGGCTTGTTGTAGATCGCAGAAGACAGTATGATCACTTGACCTAGTGAGACATAAACATGATCACAACCGAGACAGCGTATGAGGATACGTCTGTCCGGAAGGCTGTGGCATTGTCGGAATAAGTAGTCTGTCTTGGATACTTGACATGCTGGTACGCAGAGGTGGCGTATTGATGGACCGCAGTGAGATATATTCGTCTGTCTGACATCAGTGAATAAAAGATCTCGTCATATTGATTGAGTCCAAATCCTAACGAAGGTTCAGGGGTTTGCACGGGTTGACTGTTGCTTTGACTTGCCATGGTGGAGAGCCTGAGTAACGTGCTCGTATATCCGCATCTTGGGTAACAGCAGTTCGTGTAGTACCGCCTGAGACTGAACTTAGGTAACAATATCCGAGTAATAGGATGGGGACATTCCCTGAGGAGCTCAATAACATTCATCGTGCCAAAGTCATGCAGGCGGATTAAGTTCAGGCACGAGTGATAAGGTTTGAGTGGTACTACTCAGGAATTATAAGATATTAATTAATTGTAGTTAGAGCTTGTCAGAGGCTCCGATTAATTAATGGATGTCTGGTAACCTTAAATATGGGGATTCTCAATTAATGCAGCCCGTTCTCATAACGTGGTAATAAAGGGGTAGGTCAGTATTAATTATGTGGTGAAAAAGAATTAATATTAATTAATTAATTGTGTCCTGGGTTGTGGACATGGGAATTAATTAATTTATAGGCCCACTTTATTATTTGCATTAGGTCCCAGGTCTGGCCCAACAAGTGTGCTGAATTGAGCCCAAAATGGCCCATTAGGGTTTCCAACCCTAGGTCTATAAATAGACAGCTCTCTCTCATAAGTTGCAACACAGTTGAAAAACCCTAAACCTAAGAGAGAGAGTGGGCGCCATTTTTGAGAAGAGAAAAGGAGGAGAATTTTTGATTTCTGGTCCTGCTCAAGTCACAGATCTACGGAGTCCTCACCAGTAGTAGATCTGACCAGCACCGGGATATAGATCTGAAATCTAATCTGGAGAACAACAGATTTCTTCTTTCCTTTTCTTTATTTTTGATTTTCTCTAGAAATTAGTTTTCTAATTTCTGTTTCCGCAGAGAAATTGGATTGCGTGGTTGAATTGGATTTTGGAATTCAAACGCGAAAGATCGGTACAGACACTACGGAATTACGGTAATCTCTCAATCCACAATTATGCATTAAATTCATAGGAGCATGCTAGGGTTTTTGTGAATTTAATTATGGGCAATATCCATAGATCGATCCAGTTCAGTTTTGGTTTTGGTGATTCGGTTCACGTAAAAAACCCTACAATTTGGTATCAGAGCCAGGTTTCTGATTTATGGCTCTGTTGTTCATAATTGAATTCTATTATGCATGTATGAATTTATTATTGTGGATGTTTGGTATTTGTTCCTCGTGGCAACCCGTTGATTCAGCCCGCGGTGGTTTATCCGTGTACGGCTGAATTATTTTGTAAAATCATGAGAAAGTCCATGATTAGCATAGATTTGAAAATTGTAATAGAATAGTTTCTGTAATTCTATTTTTCAAATTATGTAATTGGACGGGTCGAGGACGAAGAACGAAGACGGAGCCGACGAAGGGCCGGGCACGGCGGACGACGGTGGCGGCGCGGCAGGCGCGGCCGAGGGCATGCGGCGCGCGCACGGCGCGCGAGGGCAGCATGATGCGGTATTTTTTTATCAAGTAAAAATTATCGAAGACGAAGACTCAATTCGCCCGTTGTTTAAGTAAAAGGGATTGATTTTGGAACCTAATATCTAGACGCGATAAAAATGGTTTTGAAAGATCAATTTTAAACTACTTAGAATTCTAAAGATTAATGTAACAAGTAAATAAATGCCAATCAACTTTCTTGAGATTACCAGAGAGAGAGTAGTCGAGGAATATAGGATGGATTGGGGTAGATTATGAATATGCTTGGATTTGCTAACTTTACGAAACAATTTCAATAAGTTGAGCTGGGTCAATTCACATAACTCTAGTCATTACCCTTAGTACCGGTGTAACAACCGTAGATTAATCTCAATTTCAACCTAAGTCTAGGTATGTTAATCTCGATTAACTCCCAAAAGCTCAAGAATTTAATAACCTAGATGCCAATTCACCTATCTTCTAAATGTAACAACACCTAATTATTATTGCAATCCCCTCTAATCATCAAACCTATCAAGTTAGTTCATTGAGGCATACTTTCCAACACATGGTGATCAATCATGAAAGGAACACAAATTCAAATCCACAATAATAATCAAACCCTTGAAAATTCAATTACTCAAATCCAAACAATATTCAAATCAATCCCAATCACATCCAAATCCTCAACAATGAGTTTAGCTACTCATGAATACAATGAAAAACGTCAACATTCCAAAGTAAATCATGGAAGAGAAAGGAGAATAAGAAAGCTTAGGATTTTAATGATGAATCTTCAAATCTAGCTTCGAATCCTTCCTTCCACCTTCGATTCCCAGCTTGGAGACGTGAAAATCGCTTCAATCTCGTGCCTTATTCTCTCTTGGGTTTTCAAAAGTCGAACCCTCAATTTGTAACATTCCTTGGCCTTTTATAGTTGAGAAATCCGCAGCCCAGCAGTTCTATCCCGAACAGAATGTTTCTTTGAAAATATCCATCCTGAGCGGGATGGAAGAAGCGTTCAACCCAAGGATCCCGACACGTCCCGAACGGGATGAGCCTGTCCCGAACGGGATGGGCTACGGCTTCTCAAAAATCTCCCCTCGAATTCACGCCAGAATGACGTATCCCGAACGCAATTACGCCTCCCGAACCATGGTCCCGAACAGGACCAAACCATCCCGAACAGGAAGGGCTACGCACTTTCGTCGATTTCTCTTTTTTGTCGTCCCGAATGGGACATATGCATTCTAAACGGGATTTGCTTCGTCCAAAGCCTCAATTTAGCTCCAAAACTCGAATTTCTAACACTTTTCATGCCCTGCATACTCAAAACAACTCCCGAACACCAAGTGAAGGAAAATCAATGAAAAGAAGAGATATGTGTGTGATTTGTGCACTGAATCCTCATAAATTCATTCAATTCAAACCCCAAAAATAGTGCAAATTAGGCACATATCACAGCACCCACGGCGCGCGAGGGCAGCACCCACGGCGCGCGGCCTTCGCGCGTGTGAGAGGCACGGCGAGGCAAGCGCGGGCGCGCAGCAGGCGCGCGGGCGCACGGACTGCGTGCGCGCGGCAGCCGGCAGGAGCGCGGGGCGCGCGCGCACGGCGGTCGGCGGCCGGCGGCGGCTTCGGTCGTCATCGGCTACTGCTGTCCCGTCGCGGTGGCTTGTGTTTTTGGTGGTTTGTGCAATCCTGTGTAAACCCTAGGTTTGCATTAGGGTTAGGGCAAATCATCAGATCCCAAAAGCCTAAAAATCCAAAAGATTTGGTGTATCAAGATTTGGAAGCCTTTGAAGATTTGAGAAGATTTGAATTTATCCATTAAATTCAAAAATTCAAATTGTAATAGATAGATTTTATTTTCTATTTATTTTGGGGCCACGAGGAATTTTTGTTTGCCTTAATTGTCCACGTATGATATGTGATTTATTTATGTGCGCAATTAAGCATGTGTAGATAATAGGAAAAACATGTTTTACTGCTTTTATTATTTACAGCTTTCCAAGCATGCTTATGTGATTAATTTCTTTTGTTGGATTATATTTTGGGCATTTTTGGGCTTGTTTAATTACATGCAAAAATTTGGAAAATATAATGACAAAAGGAAATTATGTGTGCGCATAAAGAAACCTTTTAAAAGAAAAATACTAAGCAGATTTTTTAATTAAAATCAATAGACCTCCACAAAGCGGTCTTAGGCTGTAAATGCATCTCTCGTTCTAGTAAATGTCTACAAGTGTAGCTTGCTAGTTCACGGAGGTGCATGGGTACGGTTGTTGGGATTTCTAGACAAACAATTTAAATCATGTGAATAGTGGGAGGGCTTTGCGTAAACGTCTACGATAGAGTTTTCTATCATGATGAATAACAGTGTTTTCTATTATGGATGTTTATCTCTTCACCACTTGATTACATAAACTGTAAGTGTTCTAAGTTATAATTTAAAGAATCTCTATAGAGATAGGTTACATCAGTCTAAGTAGTTTTAAGTAATTCATTGAATTTTGGATTCAATCCAGGTATTCCTAAGAATGGTACTTATGACAACTACTTAGAGGTATAAGATGGTAACCAGGCCTTTTAATAGGCGATTGTATCTCTATAGGTTATTTCGTGTTTGCTCTGGTTTGCTGGTTTGAGTCTACTTCTATAGTTGCCTTAACGGGCATTGATACTGTAATCATTTAAGATTTGAATATGTTTATCTAGTTCACTACAAGTCTTAGTCTCTTGCTTTAATCAAGAGCGTTCAAGACTAAGGTAGAGATCAAGTTAAACAAGACCGTAAAAACATTATGGTTCATTCATAATGGTGTAACTTAAGTGATGGGTTTTTGCAGTATCTGGCAGAACAAAGGGATTGCATCCCAGTTAACTACACCTATTATTCCTCGATTGGGATAGTGTAGGTAAAACAAAGTAAGATTCTTTAAAAGTTTATAAGTTATGCCAGCTTTGCCAAATTTTCGTTTTGGGAACAATGCTATCAAAAGGGCAATGATGGGTAATTCGGCTGTTATGGTGATATAGGAAACTGATTGGATGGAAGAAAGGTTTAAGCTAGCACTGCTTTGTAGGCTATTCAAGGTAAACAAAAAAGATGGTTGCTTTGTGCATCCTAGATACAAGCAAGTTGTATAGGATGAAACCATGAAACCAAATGTGAGCATATTGAGCATACCTTGGAACGTATGTTACCAATTGCACGGTCACCTGTGTAAGGTGGTAAACCACAAATTCATGCACTATTAACTGACAACGTATAAGGAGCATCGTTGCAGTGGGAGGGTGCCTTAATAGGCTTAATGGTACTAGTTCGTGGAAACATTCTCTGGACTTGTTCACAGCTTAACGAACAACATCGTACTTATCTCTTAAAGCGCAACGAAGTTGTTAAGACAAACGATGCAGATTAATGTCGTCAAGTCATGAATTCAGAAATGAATCAGTAAAGGTTATGGTTGTGTATCAGGATCAGTGATTGCCAAATAACTTTCCAGTTATAGGCAACTGATTGATATACAAGAAAAATGCTCGAATGGTAACCTATTATATTCGAGTGTCTAGGTTAGTGAGTAAGGTATGTTTCACAACAAGACTTTCTCACTGGTTGCAACTATTAAACCCATTCGAATTCTTTTAACCATAACAATACATATGAATCTAACTATCTGGAAGATAGATGACGTTATCTGAATCTTATAAACGGGTACCTTGATAAAAGGTGACGACATTTGTATGCAACAACCAGATAAGTTATGTGCAGTAAAGTGAAAAGCATCATGTCTGGAAGCCAAGGTAGTTCAAGTATGAACTTAAAGGTGCTTCAAGGTCATGTACCAGACATTTCCATATTGTCTATCAAGAATGATAGTTTCATGTACCAATTATGTGTCAGCGAAAGCGTGGTTTTCCTTGCACATTATGTAGATGGTATTTTCGCATTCGGAAACGGAGTGGAGATATTATCAGGCATAAAGAGATGGTTATCAGAACAGTTTGAGAAGTAGGACTTATGAGATTTTGGAACATCTTTAATTAAGGTCTTGTGTTGTCACAAGAAAAGGATATTCAGGTATCTCAAGTCGCTTAAATTAATTCTGTGGTGAGTCGTTCATAGCAAGAAAGATTGTTGTCTTTCTATATTGTAAATGAACGAAGTTAGATATCTGTAATGCTATAAGCATGTTAAACAGATATAAATTCAAATCGGGACAAGCACATTGGTTTACAAATGTGCCATGTGAGTTTAATAGCTTCGGATATCCAGGAGGATCATAAGGAAAGAAAATCGACCTCTAACTATGTGTTGGCCTTGGAGGAGGAGTTATAGGAATCTAACACAGAAGTGTGTTGCAGATTCCGGTATGAAGGCTAAGTTTTTGACGACTTCGTTAGCTTCGCAAGAAGTTTTATAACTCCGATGTTATCCTCTAGAGGTGTGTGTTCTGAGTTTGCCTAATAAAATCACATGGAATTGTGATCATGTTGGTGCAATGACAAACTCAAGGGAACCCAAGACTCACAAGGTGGTAAAACACATAGGATGTGTGGTATCACATCATACGAGAAATCGTGACAAGAGGTGACGTGAATTGAGTGGGAGTGACTGACATGATGGTCTAGTGGATATGATTACACAGTGCCCGTCTCAGAAGACTCATGAGCGTTATGCTTATAGTCTGAGTCTAAAGGTAAGATCGATCACTAGTTGATCGCAGATGTGTAAATAGGCTAGGACTAGTATAGACACACTTAATACTTTGGTAAAGCAATTGTATTATGCTTTAAGTATAAGTGGGAGATTGTTGGGATTGTATACTGAAAGCATATATGATTAAGTATTTTGTACACTGGTCTTCATATATGTGTTGTTACAACAATGCTCGTTGTCTGATGAAACAAACATACAACGAACCATAATATCCTATTATCTCACCTATAGGGATGACCATATGGTGTGTAGGAGATCACAGAGCATCATATGAATTGTTTGACCTAGTCATGTATTGATGGGATCAACAGTGGGATGTGCCATTCTCATTGACATATGATTGAGCCAGATCCCTAACATACTTCCTATGATCTTAAACCTAACTCAAGGATAAGGGGCACACACAGATTGACCACACTTTGATTTACCATAGTGGCAAGTCTTACATGTACTCTTATACCCGCATTTTGGGTGTTGGCAATTTGTGTGTGGCCTGCGTAGGTTGGACGTTTAGGTAAGCATATCCGTTTCAGGATGGTGACATTCCCTGAGGACCTCACAAGGTTCATTATGCTAAACCTTGCAGGTTGAATTATTTAATTCAGGTATAAGTGAAAAGGAGTGAGTGGTATTACTCAGGAAATAAGAGATTAATTAATTGTGGATGATTGTCATAAGTCAAATTAATTAATGAATGTCCAAAACCTTAAATATGTGCATCATGTTAGTTTGGTGCAACCCATTCCTAATAACGTGGTAATAAAGGGGTGAGTCAACGTTGTTACCGTGGTGAAGGTTAAAACAATGTTTTATTAATTAATTATGTTCCGGGTTGAGCAAGGAAGAATTAATTAATAAAGAGGGCCCACTTTATTATTTGCATCTTATCCCTGGTGTGACCCATGAACTGCTCAAGCCCATTAGGGTTAGGGTTTCTCAAAACTCTAACACTATATATATATATGCCTTCTCTCTATCAGATCAAGTGATTTTTCTAATATTGAGCAAATTGAGAGAGAACGGCGTGGCTGATCCAGAGGGAGAAACTGATTGATTTCTCCAGATCTCGGATCCAACTTGGTATAGGAACAACTTCCAATGCCATTGTTCAGATTCAGATCAAGATTTACTTCATCGTTATTGTCTCCGATCTAGAACTATAGATCAAACGGTGAAGATAAGGTATTCCTAAATTCCATCCTCTGCAATTAATTTTGTAGGAGAATGCATAGGTTCGCATGGTTTATTTAATTGAAATTTATTCCTGGCATCCTAAGAACGATCCTTGGCAAAAATTTAGTAATGGCAACTCATGTTGTCCATCGTAGACTCAAACCCTACTCAAAGATCCTTCATATGAAAATTTTCAAATAACCACCCCTTTATGCTCGATTATTCCTCCATACTGTCGCCAATTAGGAGAATATTGCCTAAATAAAGTGCAAGGAACACCATCCTTTCACGAGACATAGACGGTACACGCAACTCTCGTTTGAACATTGTGAAGCTTGCTTGAGTCCATACAGCGACTTCTTGAGCTTCCAAACCTAATGCTGTTTGTCTTTCCGCACATATCCATCTGGCTGTTGCATATAGATGTCTCAACCTTCTTCAAGGTACCCGTTTAGAAACACGATTTTGACATCTATCTGTCAGATCTCTAGGTCCGTGTGTGCTGCTCTGGCTAGGAGTATTCGAATGGACTTAAGCATGGCTACCAGTGAGAAGGTCTCGTCGTAGTCTACACCTTCTTTCTGACTATAACGCATCGCCACCAACCTTGCTTTGAAAGCAGTAATTTCAACATTCACTCCTTTCATTCTTATGTATACCCATTTGCACCCTATGGCTCGATAACCATCTGGCAAATTTGTTTTCTGGTATACATTCATAGCTATTATGGATTCTATCTCCAAGTCCATGATGATCTTCCATTTGTCCGTATCTTTATCAGATATTGCTTGTCATACGTCTATGGGACGATATCATCTAGTCCACTTTCCGGGATCAAGTTAAAAGACTCTCTCACGAACATGTACCTTTTCGGTAGCCTAACAACCCTCCCACTGCGACGAGGCATCTAAGCCGTGTCAGAAGTTGGCAGGTCCCATACCCTGCATTGATGGCAGTGTTGGTATTCCGTCACTTATTCCAGGTGGATTTACCAAGACACTGGGCTTTCCTGATGGAATTGCTTCATTATCTCCAAGCTCTTGGAGAATAATTTTTTTCTTGAATTTGTGGTTTCTTACATATTCATCCTTCAAGAATCGTGCGATGGTACTGACAACCACTTTCTGATTCTAAGGACAATAGAGTAACCACCTTTCGTTTGCCTGGGATATCCTACAAACAGTATCAGCTTACACCTACTTTTTAACTTATCAGGTTCCTTGGTCAGCACATATGCTGGATAACCCCAATCCCTCATTCTGGTTAAACTTGTCTTTCGCCCATACGAGAGTTCCCGAGGCATTTTTGGAACGGATTTAGAAGGTAACTGGTTAAGCAAATAGGTCAATGTCTCTAAGTCATATCCCCAAAACAAAATTGGCAAGCTAGCATAACTCATCATGGACCTAAACATTTCCAAAAGAGTCATATTTCTTCTTTCCACCACAACATTTTTTTGAGGGGTTCGTGGTGCAGTGCACTGGGATATAATCCCTTTATCTAACAGGTACTGCAAGAACTCGTTACTGAGGTATTCCCCACCACAATCTGATCGTAGTGTTTTGATAGTCTTGCCAAGCTTCTTTTACACCTCAGTCCTGAACACTTTGAATTTCTCAAAACATTCAGACTTGTAGCAAAGCAAATAGACATATCCAAATCTTGAGTAATCATCAATGAACATAACAAAGTACTTATTGAAGGGATTCGTGAACTGAATCACGAAGTCCGTTTGCCAAGGAT
>JAPKLW010000495.1:321677-453377 GCA_026898455.1 Plectranthus barbatus
TGTACATAATATACCAATCATAATGCTTTCAGTATATAAATCCATCACTTATAACCCCCATGAGCTTTCGTGGACATCGGTCGAGACTGACTTGCCTTAAAAGGCCTGGTCGTCATCTTTCATTCTATACAGGATTCACAGACTTGATGCGGTACCACTTGGAAAGATTCCAGAGCCCATCACTCGAGAGTCTCTTGATCCTCTTTAGATTGATGTGACCTAGTCTCAAGTGCAAGAGATATGTTTAATCTGTATTGGAAGAAAACTTTCTCTTTAAATGATTATTATTATTATTGGATGAGTTCACAACATTCACGGAAGGTTTATGCATACAATTAATGATATAGAGTAAGTTAATCAATTTGCCATGATAGATAGCACCGTTATTCCCAATGATAGAAACTCCACTATAAAAAGTAACCGAAAATCCATCATTAAATAACTTGGAAACTGAAATTAAGTTCCGCTGAAACACCGGCACATATAAAACAACCCTCAAAATCAAAACATTGTTCTCAAAGCATAAAGTAAAAACTCCAATGGCTACTGCGGAGACTCGTTCTCCGCTGCCCATTAAGATGGTAATCTCGTCATGCATCAGCTGCCTTGTCGACATGAACCCTTACAAAGTATAACAAACATGGTCAGTAGCTCCAGTATACACTACCCAGGAATAGGTAGAAACCGATGCTAAATATGTTTCCATTATAAATGCACTTGACGTACCTTGTCGTCCTGTGCTAGGCACTAGACAATTTGACTTCTTCACTTCGTTTGCGTTTGCATGGTCTGGTGTTGACTTTTGCCTTATCATCTTCGTTTAAATTTTCAAGCATTTATTTTGCCTCATCTATTGTCTTGTCAAAAGCTGAATAAGTTGAAGCAAACTTAAATTTCTTAATGTCAGACTGTTTTGGAATTTGTGCCCTGAGTAACTCAACAAGAGAAAACTCACGCCTGCCAGCAAGAGAATTGATGAAATCATCAAAAGTATAAGAGAGAGAGAGCTCAGGACAATGTTAATTTCCGCCTGATTTTTAATTTGTCCTCCTCTCTTTCTATACTTTCTAATGATTTTCATCATGATGATGAAATGCAAAACTAACGAACTCCTCTATTTCATTTTCTGGGAAACAAGGTCCTTTACAAGATCATAACTGATAGTTCATCTCACCTACCTATACTCTAACAAGATCCCTCCATATATCAACAGTTGTTTGGAACTTCCTGTATTTGAGCCTTAACTCTCTAAACAGACTATTCATGATGAAGAAGTGAGCAAAAACATCAGAAGCTTTCCATCTGTCATAAAATTGTAGCTCATAACCAGAACCTTTCTGATACTGAGGAGCTAGTTGATCCACATAAAGTAAATAGGCAAGGTTCGCAGAGGAGATAATATTTATGAAGCAATACTTGCACTCAGGAAAATTCGGACAAGTTAAAGGGTTCGGTGTCAATGGTTTAACAACATGAGTAGTAGAATTTTCTAAAAATAATAAATTGAAGCAGAAATTAAAACATAATCACAAACAAATGAAACAAATAGATATTGAAACCTTATGATAAAACAATGTTAATGTTTCCTTCAATTTGCCCAAGTATTACTATTTTAAGCCACCCATGTGGACATTTACAACAAAACACTTGACCAGGCTGCATCTTTCAATTCCAGTCCTTTAATTCCAATCCATGTCAAGGTTCTTTAAACAAATAGAATTAATAATCGGAGAATAACTAAGACCATGTTATTCTACTGAGCAGGGGCATGACAAATAAGTTATAATCTGGACAATATCTAATCCAACATACCACCAAAGCCTACCCTCCCATTTAATGATCTACTAGGACACACTCTGATCTCTTATAATTAGGTTGTGTCATTTAATTCAATCCCTAGAGAACTTATGAAAACTCCATACGCAAGCTACACATGTAGACGTTTATGCATGAGCTCCCACTTCTCACATGAATTAAATGTTTGTATTTAAGAAATCGCATATATTAGAACTTATGAATAATAAATTAAGTAAGCTACACATGTTGACGTTAACCTAATAAATTACCCACTTCCAATATGGGATCTCTTTGTGCAGGCCTTATAATTCCAATCCATGTCAATGTTCCTTTAACAAATCGAATTAACAATCAGAGACTAACTAACACCACCAAAGCCAACCCTCCCATATAAAGATCTACTATGAGATTTAATTCGATCACTAGAGAACTTATGAATACTCCATACCCAAGCTACACATATAGGCGTTTACTTAATAAATTACCCACTTCCAATAAGGGATCGCTTTGTGCAGGTCTTATTATATAAATTTTATAGCTTAGTAATTTTAAGTTCATAAGGTTCAATTGCACATGTTAGTTTATGTAGCCATAAACTATAACATTACTAAAATTCTATCATGCAAAGCATGAACCCTGAATTTATAGTTATAATTTAATTACATAAATTAAATCACATAAGCATGCTTTAAAGCTGTAAATAAAAGTATTTAAACTTGCTTCTATTATCTACAACATGCTTAGATGTTGCACAATTAATTAAACACATATATAATGCGATAATAGATAATAAAAAAAATAAAAATGTCCTCGTGGCCTCATGATACAGATTGAGAATAAATCTAATCTATTACACTTTGGATTTATTTTACAGATCTTCGATTGGGCTCCCACTGCTTGGACTAAGATCTGATTTATTTTTCTAAATTTGGGCCTCCAAGAATTAATCCATCATAAAAAATTGGACGATTGGGCCTGTTAACGCATCGCGGGCTCGTGCACACATTCCAAGACCCATAGCCTACGAGAACTTGGCCTAACAGGCCACCACCGACAAACCACCGCCACTGGCGACCCCCACCCCGGCCTGTGCTAGCCATTGCCCAATGCCGGTCACGCGGATCCTAGGGTTCCACCGCACTGTGTGCACCCACCCCTCAAGCTCCGACCACTGTCGCCGCCGTCAAGAACATCGCCCCTCCACCTCGCATTGCCCTCACCGTGCCCCACATGCTGCTCTTGCCGGTAGTTGGCCGCGTGGCTGTTGCCATGGCATCCGCACAGTCCTGTGGCAAAATCTAGGGTATTTTCGTGGCTGTGCCGCTGCCGTGGCTGCCCCAAGCCAGTCACCATCATGCCATGCTTTGTGCAGTCTTCGTTCTTCGTGTTCTTCATTTCATTTTAAAGATTTAATTTTGAATAATTGAAAATTACATGGGAATAACATCCTAATACTATTTTGGAATTTAAATATAACAACGAATTTATCTCGTGAGTGAAAAAAATTATTATAAAAGGTCGGATTAACCCGAGAACCACGAGGAAAAAAACACATACAATCCAAAACCATTCATGCATAATAATTCAATAATAATAGTCATGCATAAAATCATAGGCAAAAATATTTTTCCTATAGAGCCAATTAACTTAACCTCGCTCTGATACCAAATGAATGGATTTGTAGGCTGTGAATTGAATCAATCAAATCCGTTTAAGCACAGATCGTTTAATTGGATATCAAAATTAATTGTTATGCCTATGAATTAATCCTAGCATGCTCCTATTGATTGTGCATAAGAAGGTTTATGCGGAATACCTGGATTGTAGAACTGAAGAACGCGATGCACAGAGATTTGATCCTTTGATCCTCTTTCCTGGGCAACAAGATTTATTACTATTAGATTAAGGAATTAAATCTTTGAAATTAATGAAATTATTTTCAAAAAGTAAGGGGACAGAGAAGTAGAAAACAATCCTCCAGATCTGATCTTATGATCTGTATCCCAGCTCTGATCTGAAAATCATGTGAAGATTCCTTTCGGATTCCTTTTCTGATCAAGAAGAAGAATTTCCTCCTCGTTAATGAGATCCAGTCAACCACACAAAACTCTAAAATCTTGGTCTGCTTGTGTTGCAACTTATGATCTTGTGGTGTGTTGTGATATGAGAAACTGAGGCCTGTTTATAGGAAATTCCGATCTCTAGATGGGCCTGATCTTTAATGGGCCAGACTAGGGACTAGAATGCAAATAGCAAATAAGGCCTATTAAATTAATTAATTTCAATTTTCAACCAAGAATATAATAAATTAATTAATATTGATTCATGCCACCAGAGAATAAATTTTGTGCTACCTATTTCCTACCACTTGGTGAGGAATGGGTTGGACAGGCTCGATATATCTCTACATTTAAGGTTACAGACATTCATTAATTAATTTAGGCTCTAGCAAGTCAATTTAATTAATTAACATCTTATATTCCTGAGTCAATCCACTCAAACATTTTCACTTATGCTTGATCTCAATCAGCCTGTAGAAGTTTAGAATAACAAACCTTTTGAGCTACGCAGGGAATGTCACCATCCTATACTTGATTTGATTACCTAGTTCCAGTACCAAATAGTCATACACAAATTGCTATTACCCAAGATTCAAATATACAAGCTCAACTAGAGTGTTTCACTGCATCTCAAAGTAACACATAATTTGTGTATACTTTTGTACCTTCATTTAGCTAGGTTTAGGATCTCATCAATCCATCAAGATATAGATTTCTTTAATGTTAGATAAAGGAATCAATCTTAACTTAGGTCCATATCAATGTATACCCCCACACCAGCATACCAAACAATCCAAGATAAGATGTTTATTAACCCGTATGTTGCAGCCTACACCGACAGTTTATCTTGGGATTGTCTCAGCTGTGATAACAATTTTTATCTCGCTAGGTCAAATGATCCATACGATCTTCCGTGATCTACTACAAACTGTATGATCTCTCTATCGACGAGATAAGAGGATAAGAGTGTTTGCAACACTTGTTTGTTAATTCAGACAGGAGATGATCATACAACATTCATGATTCCCAGTATATTAACCAATCAATCATGTACATAATATACCAATCATAATGCTTTCAGTATATAAATCCATCAGATATTAAATTTCATACAGTTTTCCGAGTACAACTCCTTAGACAAACTTAACATCCTCTTCATGCAAGACTTTGATCCTAAGGATGTACCAAGCATCCCACCTTTGTTTAACATCTATAATTGTTCGAATAACCATCTCCATATGCCCGACAATACCTTCACATTGTTGCCAAATAGGAGAATATTATCCACATACTATGCAAGATGCACCACGCTACCACAGACATATTACTAGCATTCAGAATTCTCGTTCATGCATAGTGAATATCCATAGGACTTTACCACGTCATGAACATAGGTCCCATGACCGGTAAGCTTCAATCCATAAAAGGACTACCAAAGCTTCCAGACAAGATACTTTCGCCTTACTGCACCAAAACATTTTGACAATTCCAACTGCCAGATTGCTAGGTTACCAAGTACTGCTATGACTAGGAGTATCCAAATGATCTTGAGCACGACTTATAGGTGAAAAGTCCCATTATAGTCTTATGCTCTCTTTTACTGACTATAATACTTTCCCACAAGCCTCAATACTTTCATTCACTCCTGCATTTACCTTGTATGCCCACTAACTGCTTATAGCTATAAAGCTATCTATTAGTCAAGTCTTCTTGCATACAACCATAGCATGATGAATTCTATTGCTGAATTCAAGGCGATCCACTACTTGTCTATACCCTTGTCAGGTATTGCTTTGTCGTAGTTCCAGGGACATTCATCAACCAGATCAAAATCTGGGATGAAGTATAACCTCCCACTTCAATGAAGCATCAACGCTGTGTCTGCAGTCGGTGCAGTTCCTTGTGGTTTTGCACCTTCCACTATCAATTGTGTGTGTGATACCTTACCAGCCTAGGTACATTCACACTCACACAGAGCTTTCCAAATGGAAATGCATTAAAATCATCAACTTCTTGAAGAACCAAATTACATTTGATAGAACGGTTACTTAGTCTCAAAGAATCTTTTGTTAACTTTAACAACGAACTAGCAGATTCTCAAGAGTATAGCCGTCATTCGTTTCTTCCAGGAATATCCTATAAACAACCTTTATCTTCATTTTAACCCATCAGTGTAATGCTTATTTGGGAAAACTAAATATTCTGAAAACCATTATGACCTACTAGATATATATCATAGTCATAACTTTTGAGAAACTCTTAACACTGACTTAAAATCAACCAATAACTTCATTTTTGTTTTCCAAGGATTTCCAAGAAAAGAATCTGGTAGGAATGCTTAAATAATTATCAACATATAATACTTTAAAATTCTTATTTGTTCTCATACTACACCATCAAGACAAAACTCCATATGTAGCCAATTAGGAATACATTCTAATTAAATGACTAGTACTATCCAAGCTCATTACTGAGGCGTTCCCTTGAGTAATTGTCAAACAAATGGCACAACACTCAAACCCTCTAGAGCTTAAGTGAATGTCAGTCCACACTAGTCAATTTGGATCAACTCCGACATTCACTATATTGAGACTTTCTTGCCTCAAAGTCCTGGTCAACATTATTACCATCTATCGAAGATTTGTCAACTCAAAGCAAAACAAACCTTGATTAAATCCACTGTTTCATTAAACAAGAGTTGCTCCATCCTCTCATTAGATTAATGTGACCTGTCAACATCATATCCTCCAAACTAGATTTGCACTCTCAGTTAGGAACAAGTCCGCTAATTCTAATATTCCACCATCCATGAGTTGCTTAATTTGTTTGAGACTGATGTGACCTTGTATCAGATATCACAGATATTTAAGATCCGTATTTTGAAAAGAAAATACATTTGAACACACAAGATAAAAAACAATATTCATTGGAAGTTTTATGGAAATAATTAATGATATGGAAAGTTATTTTGTAATCCGTGATGGATAACACCATTATTACCAATGATAGAAACTCTACTATAAAAAATAATTAGATATCCATCATATACTGGAAACTGAAAATAAGTTCCACCAAAATATTGGTACTTAGTTAAAAATCTCTCAAAATCAAAATATCGTTCTCTAAACATAAATAAAATCTCCTACCTCTGCAACAAAAACCTCAAGCTATGGAGATGGTATTCCCTCACATTTTGGCCGCCTGCCTGGCGAGCCTTCTTGAAGTATATAATCTAACTTATAGATACTAACCTTGTCCCTTGGTGTCAAACACAGAACAATTTTTCCTTTCCAATGTCCTACCTTGCCTTACTTGAAACACTTGCCTACTTCTTTAGACTTTTAAGGTCATTAGTTGGTTCTTTGACCTTGCTCCCACTGTTTAGTTTATTTCTCCTACATGTGGTGCCTCCTTTCTTCCCTTTCACCTCCAGTGAAATAGAAGGGCTCCTAGAAGTAGATATAGTAAACTTTCTCCTTGTTGAAATAAGATCCCGAAGTTTCCCATCCACTAGATGCTTCATCTTATTTTCTTCTCAACTATAAGTCTGAATTCATTCATAAACTTCTGTAGTGAACTGAGGACTAAATTTGGCTCTGGCCAAGCCATCAATTTCTCCTCATTTTAGCATTATCTGTACATGTTTTTTAACTAAATCAAAGACATGACATATTCGCATACTGATCCACCATCATCCAATTACTGTCTCATAACGACCCTATGAGACTGGATATGGTAATCCTTTTCCATACATCCATAAGTCGTGATTATATCCCATAATATCAATCACATACTCTTAACACTGAACTCTGAGCTGCAACATACCCATGCATGCTCTTTCAGGATAGGACTTGTGAGTAATTGGATACGGACGCAAAATTCAAATACGTGTTCAAAGGCAAAAAATGATTTATCAAATTTCATTTCCATTTGAGGAAAATAGGACCAAATAATAAATATAAATAGCAAGAGCAAAATATGAAAAGTTTGTAATAACATGTCTGAAACAATTTAACAATCAAAGTAAGAACTTTGAAACAGATTAGCATTGTAACCTTTTTGATAAACCAATACTAATGTTTCCTCCAATTGCCCTAGCAATTTTATTCCAAGCCACACATGTGGACATTTACAACAAAGCCACTCAACCAGATTACATCTTTCAATTCAATGCTCTAATTTCAATCCATGTCATTTACATTAGACAAAGGGAATTAATAATCGGAGATAAACTTAGACCATGATATTCTATTGAGCAGGGACATCACAAATGAGTTACTCTAGATAACATCCAATCATATAACCACAAAACCAACCTTCACATATAAAAATCAATTTGTTATACACACATCAAGTCCATGACGCATGATCTTTTATAATAAGGTTGTCTCATTTAATTCAATCCTAGAAAACTTGTGAAAAACCAAATACGCAAGCTACACATGTAGACGTTCACGCAAAGGCTCCCACTTCTCACATGAATTAAATGTTATATTTAAAAATATCATCCATAAGAACTTAGAAATAATAAAATCAAGCATGCTACACATGTAGACGTCTACTCACTTTATTATTCTCTTCCGATTAGAGGTCGCTTTGTGGAGGTCTTGATTTTATTTAAAAAATCTCTTGCTTAGTATTTTGATTTCAAAAGGTTGTTTGCGCATATAATTATATTATGCTACTATAAATTATGGTACTGTTAAATTCCATCATATATAATACGATCCAAGAATTTTTAAACATAATTTAATACATAAAATAAAACAAACAAGCATTCTAAATTAATAAAGCAATTAAATCATGCTAACCTATTTTTTTCTAATATGCTTCACTACATCAAACAATAACAATTAAATTAAAATAAAATATCCTCCTAGACCGAAACATGTGGTACCTGAATATCTACCTATTCTATTACATGAATTTCAGATGTACAACTCTTCAATTAATTGTTCAAATTTATGGGCCTTCAATTCTTTTTTTAAATCTGAAATGGGTTGAAAAGACTGCAGATTGAACAGGGTTTTGAATTTCAGGCCCAAAAGAAATTTAAAACCTTAATTTTCAAAATTTTTCGGCAGCCACAGGGCTTGGTCAACTCGAAAACCCAAATTTTGAAAATTCAACCGACTCTTTCCTTTAACTGTTGCCGCCACCTTGAATCTTACCCATGCCCAAATGCAAATGGCTACCGTGGTCCAGCAGCTCACCGGTGGAGCTGGAGACCGGATATGCGCAGCAGCGGCCGCCGTCGAGTGTGCGCACACGCCTGCAAAAGGCTATACACGGCCAAATGCCGCACACCAATCGCCGGAGGAAGCTTGAGCTTGCAGGCTCGCGTGTCCTTGTGTACTGCGCGCTTTTCGCCTCACTGGAAAACAAGATCCCTTCCCACCACATTGCAACAGCTCATGCAGCAATGCCTCCTACAACCATCACGACTAGGGTTTGGGTGGCGGCTCGGTTTTAAGGAGAGGAGTCAACATCTCGGGTCTGCCGATCAACACAACCATTGTAGACCCCAGGCGGCTAGGGTTTCAGAGGATACAAAAGCACGCGTCGGTCCCTTTCTGCTGTCGTTCCTATGCAAGGGAGGTGATATGTTGTATCATGGTCATCCACTTCGCGCGCCCTGCGCGCGGCATTCCATCGTGGCCTCTTTCTGGTGCTGCCAAATCAAATTTACGAGGAATAAAGGATTGGACGCGCGAGCTTGCCCCCGCACGCACGGTGCAGCCTTACTTCCTCCTTGCTGTTGCTGGCTGCCTAGGCTACCATCACCATTTTCCGCGCGACACCTGTGCGCGGCCAGCACCCACCTACAATGTGTGAGAGAGAGCTGCGAGCAGCCGGATGCGCGTGTACCAACCCGAAAGATGTGCCGCTCCGCCGGCCGCCACTACCTTCTTGATCATCACCGGAACCCTTCCCTGGAATCAATGCTGCACGATGTCTGTGCGCTGCCCGTGAAGGCTACCGTGCTGTGATATCGTGTGTTGCGTGGTGCTGCAATCCTGCGTCGAATCCAATTTCCGTGTTCTTCGTGTTCTTTGTCTTATTCTTCGTTCTTGAACTCTTACTAATTTTACATCGAATAATAAAATACAAATATATTCTATTACATTCAATTCCTAAAAATCTAACAGTGGATTTTCTCGTTGTAAAATACGATTCAATGTGAATAAACCATCACAGAGTAAACATACAAAACACGAGAACCACGAGGATTACAAAAACACTCATTGAAATTTAATAAAATTAAATAAAAATAATAATAATTAAACAAAATTATTTTTCAAAAAGAGCCACAAATATGAACCTGGCTCTGATACCAATTAAAGGAATTATACCATGAACCGGAATTCACATAATTCAACCGAACCTAGGAACTCTACGGATATCTAAATAATTGTCATAGATCAATTATTCCCTAGCATGCTCCTATTTAATAAATAAAATTTCATGAAAATCTTTATCGAATTGCCTGACATCCGTAGTGTCTCCATATCTGCGCATACGGGACACTACGGATTGAAACAATTGAATCATTTGCGCTCCAAAATCCAGAATAAAGATTAAATATCTTAGATTTTAATTAAATAATTAAAATCAAACTATATTTATAGAGAGAAGAAAAACGATACTCAAGATTTGATCTTCTGAGCAGTATCCCAGCTCCGATCCGGAAATCTGGTGAAGTTTCCCTTGGGATTCTTTTCCTATCGAGAAGCAGAGTTTCCTCCCTCTTCTAAGATCATTATCGCCCAACAACAACTCCTAAATACTAGTTTGCTGCTTAGCAACTTATGATCTTGTGGTTTGTTGATCTCAGATGGGCTTGAGCTTTCATGGGCCAGACCAGGGACCGGAATGCAAATAGAAAATAAGGCCTATCAATTAATTAGTTCCCATATTCAACACATAATATAATTAATTAAGTAATATTGATTCATGCCACCCAAGAATCAATATTGTCCTACCTATTTGCAACCACGTTATGAGGAACGGGATGCATAGGCTCTGTATATCCTTATATTTAAAGTTACAAACATTCAATAATTAATTTGAGCTCTGACAAGCTCCAAAATTAATTAATATCTTTTTATCTTAAGTTGTAAATCTCAACTCTTTTCACTAATGCTTGAACTTAATCATCCTGCAGGACTTCAGCATAGTGAACCTTTTGAGCTTCTTAGGGAACGACACCATCCTATACAGGTTCGACTAGAACTCTCTACCAAAGTATCTCAAAGTGATACGCAAGTCCATGTATACCTCTGTACCTTCATGTAGGCTTAGGATTCCATCAAGCCATCAAGATCATGGTTCCTTTAATGTCAAATAAGGGAATCGGTCTTAACAAAGGTCTTATGAATGCGTACCGCATGCACCAGCATACCAAGTATCCAAGATAAGCTTCTTATTACTGCGTATGCAATAGCCTTTACCGACAGTCTATCCTATGACTAGATCAACTATGATAGCTTTTTATATCTCGCTATGTCAAGCGATCCATACGATCTTCTGTGATCTCCTACCAACCATATGATCTCCCTATCGATGAGATAAGAGGATACGGTTGTTCGCTTTATATGTTTGTTAATAAGACATGACTATTGTATCATTGTATACAAGACAATACTGATTACCAATATATCAAATCAAACTGATTACTGATATACCAATCATAATGCTTTGCAGTATACTAAAACCTAACATATATAAGAAACTACAAATATAAGAGTGACATCATTTTCCATGAACATGGAATTGATGAAGCAATTACATCATGTAAGCACTGTATTCTGGTAGATTCACCTAGTACTGGTGAGGGACAACCAACACGGCCACCAATACAAGGTGTTAGGATTCTTGTTAGAGAAATCCTTCCTTTTGATATTTTGGTGGGTTAAAGAATGTAAGCCATCTTAGTTAGTTTTTCCATTTTCTAGAGTTCTAAACTCTAGTCCTTGTATAGGATCGATCGAGTTGTATAGAACATAGACTAAAGATCGAGCAACGGAGAATGCTCGAGAAATGACTATTATCACGCCTGGACATAACCAAAAACATAGTTGGAGCACTAAGTTTTAGGTCTAACCATAATGACAAGGAGAAGTCAGTATGAGGGCTTTCCTGAACTGACTAAACAGAAGTAAGTTTAAGGTATTACCATACTGATCGGGGGAAATCAGTATGAGGGCATTTTCCATACTGAATATGGAAAGTCAGTATGAGGATTTACCATACTGACTGTGGGAAGTCAGTTTGCGGGCTAAGCTATAATGACTATTATAAGTCAGTATAAGAAGCCTCAGTCAGACTCAGGCATTTGTAAAATGCCTAAGTCAGTACGAGGTTATCCAAACTGGGTTCCTTGGGCTGTAAAAGAGTTTGACATAAAGTTAGTGTATCGTACACTGACAATGAGCAGAGTAGAAAGGAGACCTAAGGCATGGGCTATGATTGGACAATAAAATCTATGAGTCTAACGTCTGGATTTATGTGTCTAACAGATAGAAATTCAAATTGCCACAGGCTCTGCTCTCTATATTAAGACCTGCCCTCTTAACTTTAATAACTTACATGAATAGAATTCAAAATCTACTAGTCTTAAAAGACAAATGTCATATTCAAGTTACCCACTTTGTTATCTTCTCCTAGCATGAGGCCAAAGCTTTAAGCTAAGGCTCAGTTTGGTGAATATATCTTTCTGAGAAATATTTATAATAATCAGTTTCCTAGTCTGGGATTCTGATTATCACGGGCGTATGCAGACCACCTGAGATCTAGGAAAAACCTTTAAAAATCCAACCATTCGTGGAAGAATTAATAAACATCCACCTACCAAGGAGGAGACTGCGGGGTGCGTCCCCACTTCAACCTGAAGACTGAGTCCTCAAGGACTTCCTAGGTGAGTGCCACAGCTGACCGGATGATGGAGGTGCCACGGACTGTGTATAGATTGCAAGGAGGCTTGTATTCACTTAGTAAATTATCCAGACCTTGGGTCTAAAGAGTGGACGTATGATATTGAAATCCGAACCACTATAAATCTATATGTGCTGCTTTACTGCTTTCCATATACTTGCTCTGTTTTTTTTTGTTTCACAAACTGACTACTTGAGCCTTCAATACTGGTCCAAGTATTGAAGTGTATAAACTGTGAAACTGGCTTAAGTAGGAATAGAGACATAATCTTAAACTGACTACACACAAAACTAACTTTGCCCTGTTAAACGAACCAATTCTTGTGCTTACATTTACTTCCATTGCATACACAAAACCTTCCGGTGCACATAATGCACCTCTAATTTCGGGACCAACAAGTGGTATCACGCGCCAAGGTTCTTACAGACTATGGTTGTGTTGAGTCACTTAGGACCAGATCTCTGTTTTCTGCGCTTGGTTCTATTTTTCTGCACTTGGTTTCTGCTTTGTTTGTTTTAAGCTTAGGTACACAGATATTTGATTAGATCACGAAACTTCCAAAGTACTCATCAGAAGACTTTAAGATATGGAAGAAACGTTTGTTGATCATTTGGAAGAATGTCCATCCAGAAATGTAGAGGTTCTAACTACCGGACCAATAAAGATCACTAAGGTGAAATACTCAGCACGGAGGAGCGGAAGGTCATGAATGCAGAATGGACAAACAATGACAGAGTTCGTTTTCAGCTTGATGTGGTTGCCATAGAGTTCATCTTACAATCCTTACCAGTGCCACTGGTTGTTCAAGCCTTAGAGCACAACAACGCTAAGAACATGCAGGAATTTCTTGGCTAACTTAGTCGAGAAATAGCTCAAATGAAGTAAAATAAGCTTCAAAACTGTGTGGATAAGTATGAATCTTCACAAATGCTTCCTGGTGAAAATGTTAAATCAATGGAAGAAAGATTCAATGCTATTATCTGCGAGCTGAAAAACATGGGGAGAACATATGAAGTCGCTGATATGAATGCAAAAATTCTCTCCAAGATGCCCAAGGAGGATTGGTTCATCAAAGCTACCAGCTTGAAGGAGAAAGATATCTCCCAGATGACGACCAAGGATTTGTTCGCCCAACTTCAAGCCCATGAATGGGATATTCAAATGGCAAACAGGAATGAAGCAGTGCAAAGTATCACCTCAAGTATGAGTGCCAATTAGTTTCCCAGATGTTGCTTTGAATACAACTCTCCAGATCACCTTAAGTATGAGTGCAAATTAGTTTCCAAGGAGGAAAGAGAGCTCTTGAAGAGGGTGTTCGAAAAGAAAGCCTCCAGAGCAGTTGCTAAAGCCATACTTACCAGAACTGAGGTGCCTCACATCAAACGATGAGGCGGTGAAAGAAGCCTTCCTGGTGCTTATGGCAAAGCTAAGAGAAGAGGAAAAAACTGAAACATAGTCTAATACTCCGGTACACATTTCCAACTCAGTTTCTATTCCTATAGAATGCATAGAAGACAACTCTGAATCCTATTGCTCAGATTTAGAGGATGTTACTCTTGAAACTTTGAATAGAGAATTTGCTAAGTTTTGTGAGTTAAAAAATGTCTTAACATGTGAAAATGCTTCACTCAAACTGAAAGCTTAAAAACTGACTAAAGAGATCAGAGGATCCTAGTCAGTAAGTGAAGACTTTGCCACACTTAGAGAAGAGCATTCTATGTTAATCATTTAAATCTATGTCTGAAGAATGCGCATCTCATAAACTAAAAATTTCTAGTGATCAAAAACTTATTTGTTCACTCTACTCTAGTCCTAGCAAAGTTTTAGAAACTCTAAGATTACAATGACATTCCTCTGATAAATCAGGTTTAGGCTTTACAGAGAATAACTTGATCAATCAGACTTCTTCTTACGAAATTGGGAATGTCTCGAATCATCACTTTAAGAAGATTTCTAATTCTGAAGTCAAGTTGTAAGGTAAAGGAGTAGTCAGTATGGACAAAAACTCCTCCGAGGCTGATCAGGAAGAAGGGGACAGTTAGTTTCAAAACTGACTTCAACACTCAAGTATAGAAAAGATTTGACTTTTAGATCAAACAACCTAAGATGAAGCCCATCATACCTAGGAAGTGGGGTAAGCGACATGCTCATAATTTTAGAAAACCCACTTCGACACCTAAAACTGAACTTTATAGTAAGTCAATTTCATTGTCGGACTCTAGGAATCCGAGGTTCTCAAATCATGAGAACAGAACTTATCCGTATAGAAAGAACATCTATACGAGGTCTTAGTACAACCTTCATTCTAACTATAGGACTAGAGAGACTAAATACTACGGACCAAGTTTCCGAGAACCTAACCGATACTCAGTTTCAAGGAAGTCAATTTCTAGGAAGTCAGTTCCAAGATACTTAATTTTAAGAAACTCAGTCTTAGGTCAGGTTTCATGCACTCACCTTCTCTTACCTAGCATGCATGGAAATAGATTGAATCATTTGAAAAGGAAGAGATTGGTAGAGGAATGTGCAACACCTAGATATAAGGTGAAGCAAGTATGGATTCCTAAAGTATGGATCCATAACACTAACTTTGCAGGACCCCAGAAACATGGTACCTTTTGTCTAACTTGATGTGTTATAGGTACAAAGTCACCAAAGTCAATCTGAAAAGAAGAAAAGAGCATGGATCTTGGATAGTGAATGTTCAGCTCACATGACCGGTGACTGTAATCTTCTCTCAAAATTGAAAATGACAAGAGTACCACTTGTCAGTTTTGGAGATGATTCAAAAGGTAGAGTAATCGTCAAAGGATGCTTGAAGAGCAATGGAATTATCATCAATGATGTATCCCTGGTCACCAACCTCAACTACAAACTGCTAAAACTGAGTCAACTTATCCAGTTTGGATATGAGGTGACTTTTGCCGAAGAAGATTGCTGGATCAATGACAAAGAATCCAAATAGACTGTGTTGAAAGGTGTAAAGAAAGGAATTGTCTACTATGTGGATTGGGAGAGCGGAAAGCCAGACACATATCTTGTCGCAACAAGCTCATCCCAAGAAGAAGTCAACTGGCTATGGCATAAAGGGCTCAGCCACCAGAATTTCCAGTCAATCAGACTTGATCTCTAACGTTGAGCAGCTTCTCCGTCTGGTCCGTGTGCACCTTTAAGCACCCCAATCTTCAATCATCACTTTGACACACCTTAGAGAGAGGACAAACCTCCCTTCTCCTCGGACGTCGACCTTGGGAGTTTTGTAGTTCTTCCCAGAACCTTTCCTTGTTCCGCAATGGCCCGTGATTATCACGCTTGCAAAACAAGGTGACTGCTAGATTCTTTCTAGGATAGAAAGAATCTCAATGTTAATCCTTAAAAGTAATACTTCCAAGGTCTGGAGCTTTGACTATGTAAGCTAATGTAAAGCATCGATCAAGTATAAGCTCGGATGTGAGTTCGCGCAGGATTGAGAGTATTAAGAACTCTTCTAATTTTCTGTTGTATATATTTCGCGAACCTCTCAATCTCCCATTGATTACACCTATTTATAGTTGATGAGTCAAATGGCTGTTTTGAATCTTATCTGTTAAACACAGACTGTCAGCTCGCCAATCTCCGTACTTTTTTTCCTGCGAAACACAAAGACTCTTCAGGTCTCCTACTCTGATTGGCGATCCTCCAAATATTAGCCGTCTTTGTCAGAACGGATCTTTCTATTTGAATCTGGAAACCTTCCTTGTGTCCGTTTATTATCCTTCACTCTGATTCTTCGGGTTTCCTTGTGATTTGGATCCTTCTATTTCACGACTTCATATTTGTTTTGGTTGCTTTTATGCGTTTGTTGGCCATTGATAGTATGTTGATATCTCAGCAGTCTTGCTGATATACAACAACATTTTGATTCATTCCTTCAGCATTTTTTGTGTTTTATAGCCTTTTACTAGCGTCTACAACAATCTTCAAATAAGCTGATTCCTTCAATATTCTTCGATCCTCTATTCTAGTTCTATTAAAACTCGAGTAAGTGTATCATATACTCATTTATAATTTGACTCGATACTAAGTTGCTAGAAACTAGATTTACAAAGCTTTGATACACCAAAACAAAAATACATATAATTGAGATCAAGGGGTTATATATATCTACCAATATTCCTTTTCCCCCTTTTTGTGTGATCAAAGAATCAATTCTAACTAATTGATCACGGGAAAATTGATTACTGTGATTAGAAAATATTCCTATCAATTCTATTATCAGCATGTCAACTCCCTTAGACTCAGTATGATTCCTAAATGTTCCCTCTCAAAATATCAAGGATATTGCTCAATTAAAATTTTCTTCAGGTAAATGGCTTTCAAATCATTAATCAGATGAGCATATAGTACATTCACACACAAATATAAAGCAACATGCAGGAACATATCACACACATCCAACACTCCACACAGTTTGCTGATTATTTCTATTAAGAAATCTTATAGTAACGTACATAAAACATTCACCCAAATAAAAAAATTGTACTGGAAAACTTGTTAGATACGGAACAATTACTTTCTAGTTGTCGAGTAGTCTGAATCAGCATCTTTGGTACTAGAGGAGCCGGTGGTTCTTTCCAGCTCTTTTGAGAGTCTTAGTTGTGACTTTCATGAGGTTGTCCACCATCGCTTCTCTCTCTTCTCTTCTGATTCTCTCCCTTTCTTCTTTCTTTCTCTGTTCTTCCTTCTCTTCTTCTTCTTGTGGTCTCGTTAAGTCTTCATAGTGGTGGTCAGTGCCTCAAATGGATTGGCAGTCGGATCAAAATCTTATGTTGTAATGGGTTGATTCTCCTGAAAATGTTCTTCTTCAGCATTGACTGGAGAGGGAGGCTTAAAGCTATCCACTGCAGATGGGATATTGGCAAGCGTAGTGAGTATCCGCTTCTTAAACTCCATCATCTTCCTGTGATCCTGCGCTTTCTTCTGTGCGACTTCTTCTACTGCTAGTCTTGCTAGCAACTCCATCATCTGCCTTCTTGTTGCTTTGATTTAAAATTTTGAGTTAACGGGGGTGAATCTGCAATGGCGTACTCAGAGGCCGGTAATGAGCGATCTCCTGTGATTGCTCTGTGAGCCTTGATCTTCTGCAGCCTGGGATCTACTTGATTCTCGGTGTATTGCCGCTTGGATGTTTGATTCATCTAGTAATCTGCCCATTCTTCTTCACTTCTCTAGTATCTTAGGCCCATCCGTGCCACCATGATTGCTCGTTCATCATAATACAGTTCGTGGTTGGCGTAGTAAAAAATATCCACCTCTAGAACTCTATCTTCAACCATTCATGATCGGAAGACCCGTCCATGAATTCAGTGCATATGTGGTCTCAAGCTCGTCAACAACTTGAGCTTTTATGAACACACAAATGTCTTTTGCCCACGAGATGAGGCCGTCGTTCTTCTCATCCTTCACCGTGTGACAGGAGGGCACCACTTGGCAATCCTCTTTGCTTTAAACATCCTATCAGGTGCTCCTTCAATGGGAACTCTCAACATTTCTTCTCTGAACACAGAGTTACCTTCAGCAAGCATCGAGACCTCCTGGGCAGCTTTTGCACTCCCTGTCATCTCCATATTGTCTTCACTCAGAATGTCACTAAATGAGATACCCGAGACTTCGGGAGAAGTAAGAATTAAAATACGCCTCTACCACAATCTTTCAATGATCTTGTTCAACACAAAGGGAGTTTCTGCACCTAATCGCTATTTTGGAATGGTAGCTGGATCCACTCCCAAAGCACAAAGATATTGCTCGTTGTGTGCTCTTACACTTGTAGTAAGGTTGACCTGCAATCTCGCTCGGGTCTTAGCATCAAGTCAGGTAGTGGGTTCTTTCTCCTTGGCTTCCATCTCAACAACTTCTCTTACATCAACTTCCCATTTTGCTGTTGATTCATGTTGATGGCTAGCCATCTTAGTGACTACTTCAAATTTGTTGTACCCTCCACAATTATCATCCCAAGGTCAGCATTCCCAGTCTCTGCTGCCTTGTCTTCTTCTTTTTTAGAAGGGGTTTGGCTGTCCTCCTGCATTAAGTTTGTTTCTGCTAAAATCGTAACAACCTGGCTTCCTCCTTGCATAGCTAGCTGATTATCCTCAATCATTTCCTCAATAACAGAACTGCTACCACCTTGCACAGCAGTGTGTTCCACACTTCCCTCTACAACATTGCTACCTCCTATCACAGTAGTCTGAAGAACATCAGTACTCTCTACATTGACATTAGTATCATCACTTCCCCCTTGCGCAGTAACGGGCTGAACAGTCAAAGTAGCAGAACTCCTTTCTACTTGCGTAGGAGTCTGCTTGGCTATCGTGTTGTTCGATCTTCTTGGGACAACATCTTCCCAATCCCTGAGTGCTCCTTTCCTTTGCATTTTTCTAAATTCGGCATATATAATAGGATTGGGATTTACAATTCTCTATTTGGCATCACTATCCTTGGTTTTGCTTTTTGCGATCTGTGCCTTCTCAACATTTTTCTTGGTTATACGTTCAGGTTGATCACCATCCTTTACCTTGGCATTGCGCTCTTCATAGGTAGCTTTGACTTGCCCATATTTCGCATCCCTTTGATCTAGAAGCATCTGCAGCTTTGCCTTGTCAGATTCCTTCCGGTCTCGTGCCTTCTTTAATGCCTTCTCCAAATGCCTCTTCTTCCATACTTCCTTCTCTTCTGTACAGAACGGTAGCTTTCTCTTGTTTCTTTGGAGGTTGAGTTGACAGGCACTTCGTCGGCATCCTTGGCAACATCAGGAATCAGCAGTGATGTGTCTAACGGGGCAGTGACCTGAACAGTTGAACCTTGGAAGCGATCATTCCTTCATCTTTTCCTCGCTTTTCCTTCATCATCTGCTGGCTTTCTCTTCCTGTGTTGGGTGCTCTTCGGCGTGCACTTTTTCTTTACTACAGGTGTCATGGAGTGTTCCAGCTATGTGATCTCTTGCAGGCTTTCAAATTGTTTGAACAGGGCATCCTGTTCTGCTTACTTTCTTTCCGCTTCAATTTCATCCTCAATCATTAGAATAGCAGTATGCATAATAGCCTCACCTTGATAGGGCTCTTCCTTATCAGAAATACGTTCATTTGGATCAACATTGCTCTTTCTTTTTGGAACAAGTGTGTTGGGAAATTATTCCTAAATCTCCCTTAGGATCATATTGAAAAAGGTTTTGTTGGATCAAACATTAGTAGATTGGTCAATCAATTGCTGAATTCAAGTATAGTCTAGAAACTCTTGTAAAGTCCTGTATAGGCCAAGTATCGAATTATAATACATTAGAGTGCTAGAATCATTCTAGCAAATTGTGGATGCTAGAGATATTAGCAAGAGATAATAGCGGTCAAGTGCTAAGGAAGGGATTGCTAAGGAGATAGCAATCCTATGACAAAGGAAGAAACTGCTAGAATGAAGTGTTTAGCAGTCAGAAGAACAAGTAGCAGAATGCTAGAAGGAGATTAGCATTTGCTAAGAGCAATGTATAGCGGAATGCTGAAAGAGTCAGCATTCGCTAGCATATAGCAGATTGCTAAATGCGAGAGCAATCCAGAGTAAAAGGAATCAAGTGCTAAACAATAAGAAACTACTGAGCAGTCAACAGTCCGATACTTATCTAGCAGATTGCTAGGAAGGCTTAGCAAATCGTTCCGACAAGGCTTAGCAAGGCGAGATAGCAAACAACGACTGCTACACTACCGTTCTTACAGAAGTACACGCAAAGGACAAAACTTTCCTGAAGTGGGTCAGAAAGTACTGTATGATACTGGAAAGGACAGATAAAGTCGAACCACTCTTTAATGAAGGAGCCGTTGTGTCTAACGGGTATAGAGATTGAAAGTTTGAATCTCTAAGTATAAAAGACAAGTCCAGAAGTGAGAGATGACTACTGCTTCCATTAATCACGAGCTAAGGAACCTCAACCACATCTGAAAAATCATTAACAAAAAAGATTCCTTCTACATACAAAAGAGTGAGAAAGTAGTCAGTTGATAGCACGAGATAAAAGTGTATTCAAAGCTCTCAACAACCAAGAGTGTCTTTCATATAATATCTGACACTGCCTTTAAGAGATTCCTTGACTTCGGTCGAGAATCCCATCATTGGGATACCTTCTATCCTAGGAAGCATCCAGCAGTCACATCTCTTAAAAGAGATTGACTCCGACGGGCATATTGTCGAAAACTGACAAGTTCAGGAGAGAACATTAAATGCTCCCCCTAGCAGCGAAGGACAAGTTTTACGAAGGTTCGCCCTTGACCTATCCAGAGTTGCAGCTGACTGAGGAGAGCGAAGTAACGGAGGATAGTTTTGTAGTGGCTGGGTCAAAGGTTCACCGCCTGCAACAAGTGAAAGACGATTCCTTGTATTTCGTATACTTTCTTAGTGAAATTCTTACCATTTCGGCCAAGGAGTGAACAAAAATCTATTTGATCGAACCACTATAAATATTGCGTCTCTTTATTATTTTATTGGTTACTGTTTCTTGCGCTTGTCTTTGAAACCTAGCGACCAAGTTGCTAGAGTATAATTGTAAGAAACCTTAAGTACAAGCTGAGCTAAAAAATCTTGATAAAGAAAGAATTCAAGGGCAAGTGAACGTTAATATTTCGCTGCATTTCATGTGTGTTTGTTGTTTGTATTCACCACGATGACTCTAATCTCGGGACCAACAAAGTGGCTCATTGAAGTCCATCGGTGATTGTTGCTTCTTGGTGGGCGGTATGTAGTAAGTGGGTAGCAAATCTTCTCTACGACAGCGCTTCTCTCTGGGTATGAAGCCCTCAAGAAAGTGACATATCTTGAGTTTAAAACCCAGATCGTGGGTGAAGATGAACTTCTCTCAATTCCCACAGACTTGATCATCAATAGCCATCATCACAACAAACTTTTTGGCACTCAATTCGGAAAGAGAGCCAACTTCTCCTACCAACATCCTTATTAATATTTGTGCTACGCTCTTCATGGGTTCTTCCAATGATCTTAACGGTGCAGCCAGTTTCCATGTGTCTGTAAATGTATTTTTTTTTTCCAGTTGCACCATCGCTTCTGCATCTCTTCATCATCATTTACTTTGTAGGTTTCAACATCTTCTCCATCCGCTCTCAGGCCATACTTCTCTGCTGACACTTCTGGGCTCACTATTATCTTTGTGCCCAGAACACTTGTAGTGAAAAATTTCTCACTCTTATCAATCAAGGCTCGGGGAAAGAACTCTGCAACTACGTGCGGCTAGAATTTGAGGGGTTCTGCTAACAAATACATTAGAAGGCCTTGACGATCTAGTTTGCTGATGAGTCTATCGTAGCAGTGCTTTCTGAATAATGGCTTGTAGAGTATCTTGTCCTTTCATACTTGAGCCGCCCTTCTTTGTTCGATGGTGAGTGTGCCTGGTGTCTTGTCGTGAGCAATGGGGATTGATTCATCTATCTGCTCCTTCTTTAACACACCTATGAACGTCGGTTGAAACTGTCCAGGTTCATTGATAATTTTCTGAACTCAAAGAGATATAAAGTTGAAGAAAAATTTTAAATCATAAGTATATGGAGTAATAGGGTTTAGAAATCCCAAACCAACTTCCTTTATACAATTGGGAGCAATCAGCTGTGTGGGAGCAGTTGGATCTCTCTTCTAATCTGGCTGGACTGTTGGGCAGTTGGAGCCGATATGCATTAAGTCTTACGATGATGGAAGGTTGCGCATGGCAGACGTGGTTTATGCTTATTTGTCGCCGCCCTGTGCTGCTATCATTCAGCCAAATAATATAGACTACACAACTGCTCCATCAATCAAATAATCCCGTCTTTCGAGTAATTTGAAATCATTATATTTCTCTTTTTTGTTGGGCCGAATTCAACATGCAAAGAAATTTTGCTGAGAGATTCAAATTTAGCAATTAATAGGCATATGTTCAGAGCATGGACTAAGCATCCTATCAAACCTTGTTAAGAGCTTAAACTCAGCAACTAATAATTACACCTACTGAGAGCTTGGACTCATCAGTCAATTTTTAATCCATTAAGATTTCCCAATACCATAGATAATAGAAATTTGCTGAGAGCTTGGACTCAGATTTGTACTAAAATTCTGCTAGGATCTTAGTGTTCCGTAGACCTTTGATATCTGCTGAGAGTTTGGATTCAGCAGCGAACTCAAATTCTCCTAAGTTCTTGTAATCTCGTAGACAATAGTCATTTCCTGAGGGCTTGGACTCAGCAGTCAATCTTGAATATGCTAAGATTTATACATAGCTAATTACGGGTATCTGCTGAGATCTTGGAATCAGCAGTCACCGCAGTTCTACCAAGACCTTGGACTCAGTAGAAAAATCATAATGTTAAAAATTTTGATCTTTTAAAGTTCAAAGAGTCTTTTACTGAGAGCTCGGACTCAATAAACTTCGGGAATCTGCTGAGAGCTTGGACTCAGCAATCAGTAGAGAGTTTTTGCATGATAACAATTTATTACTTTAACCATCAAGCACTATGCTTCCGACTTTGGCTTTTTGGAGAGACACTTTTGAAATTCCTATTTTTTGATTTTCCTTTATATCTTTGAATTTTTAACCAAGGAAAATCATAAGTATTTTAGATAGGATTCTATTTACACAAGGAGTGTAATGATCTAGCATTTTGTTTATGCAGTTATTATTTTGAGACAACAGAGTATTGTCATCAAAATGAGCATATTGTTTTATTGATATCATTAATTTACAAGTGTTACACTTTGCAAAATATAAAACTACAAGTTACAATGATCAATTATTCTTCAAACTGCTCAAAATAATGTCTTTGCTAGATCTGCTCCTTCCTAGTCTCCTCCCCGAGCTTGTTGATGCATGTCTCCCCACATGCGCAGCAACGCCTAGACCGCTAAGAGATGTCTCTTATCACTTCATCTTGTAGCTCCTCAAGCTTTATACGGAGGAGACATCTCATCATTTGTCAGCCTGCGAACAATCTAACTGCCTTACAAAAGAAGTCTGACGCTAGCAGATCTTACCATCTGCTCAGGTCAGTGCCCTTGTCCGCAATTTCCATCAGTACCAGGTGCCATACAGGTGTAGGATAGGTAACATCTGCACCACCTGCATGCTTGCACGTCTAAAATAGTGACTTCTTTATCCCTGGATGTCAAGCAGATGCGATTGAGTTGCATCTACTCCATCAACAAGCCTTATCTGTATCTCTTCTTCGTCTCCATTTTCCAAACTTTTGCAACCATAGAAGAAGAGATGAGGAAGAAGTTGTCTTGAAGTCCTTACCAAGAGGAACTTCAAAACAATGTGACAAAGGAATATCCATCCTCAGACCCACCTGAAAAGTTTATATATCTCTAAAGATAAAACTGTCATGGCCTGATAGAATGTACCTTCTGATGGATTTATATACTGAAAGCATTATGATTGGTATATTATGTACAAGGTCGATTGGTTAATATACTGGGAATCATAAACTTTGTATGGTTCATCTCCTGTCTGAATTAACAAACATGTGTCGCAAATGCAATTATCCTCTTATCTGGTCGATAGGGAGATCGTACGGTGTGTAATAGATCACGGAAGATGATATGGATCATTTGACTTAGCGAGATATAAATGGTTATCACAGTTGAGACGGTTCCAGGATAAACTATCGGTGTAGGATGCAGCATACGCAGTAATAAGTATCTTATCTTGGATGGCTTGGTATGCTGGTGTGGGGCACACATTGATAAGGACCTAAGTCGAGATTGATTTTTCTATCTGACATTAAAAGAATCTGGATCTCTATGGCTTGAAGAGATCCTAAGCCTATATGAAGGTACAAAAGTTTATGCAGATTGTGTATTACTTTGAGTTGCAGTGAAAGGCTCTAGTTGAGCTTGTATATTTGTATCTTGGGTAATAGCAGTTTGTGTATGACTATCTGGTACTGGAAATAGGTAATTACATCCAGTATAAGATGGTGACATTCCCTGATCAGCTCAAAAGGTTCGTTATGCTAAAGTCCTGCAGGCTGATTAAGTTCAAGCATAAGTGAAAAGGTTTGAGTGGATTGACTCAGGAATATAAGATGTTAATTAATTAAATAGCTTGTCAAAACTTAAATTAATTAATGAATGTCTGTAACCTTAAATGTGGAGATATACCGAGCCTATGCAACCTGTACCTCAAAACGTGGTAGCAAATAAGTAGGACAATATTGATTCTCTGGTGGAATGAATCAATATTAATTAATTAATTATATTCTGGGTTGAATATGGGAATTAATTAATTGATATGCCTTATTTGCTATTTGCATTCTGGTCCTTGGTCTGGCCCATGAAACTCAAGCCCAAAAGAAGTCCAGTATTATCCTATAAATAGGCCTCAGTTCCTCAGATCTCAACACTCCACAAGATCATAAGTTGCACACAGCAAACCTGGATTTGGGAGCTGTGGTGATCGACTAGATCTGAGAAACGAGGAGGAAATTTTGCTTCTCAACCGGGCAAGAAATCTGAAGGGAATCTTCACCAGATATTCAGATAGAGTTGGGATACAGATCAGAAGATTAGATCAGATGATCAGATCAGGATGATTTTCTTTCTTCTCTCTATCCTTGTTTTTCGAAAATAATTATTTTATTTTCATAAGATTTAAATCCTCAATCTGTTAGGGAATTAATCTTTGTGTGTGGGAAAAAGATCAAGAGGAATCTCTGCGCACTCATTCTTCATGGTTTCGCAATTCAGGTATTCCGCATAAACCTTCTTTATGCATAATCGATAGGAGTATGCTAGGATTAATCATAGGCATAGCAATTTATTTTTGATATTCCAATTAACGATCATTGGCAAAAGTACTTCGTGATTCAGTTCACGAATCCCTTCAATGGGTATCAGAGCCAGGTTTATTTAATTGTCTCTATCGGAAAAATAATATTGCCTATGATTGTGCATGATTATTATTATTGATTGTATGCAATGAAAGGTTTTGGATTGTATGGTTATGTTTTTCGTCCTCATGATTCTCGGGTTAATTCGCTCTTTTATAAGGATTCGTTTTTCACCCACGAGATAAATCTGTGGTTAGATTTAGAATTTTAGAATGTAATTAGATTTATCCCATGTAATCTTTTATTTAAAAAAATTAAATTTGTAAAACAGAGAACGAAGAACACGAAGAACAAAGGACCCCGCGACGTCACGCGACAGCGCCGGCATGGCAGCACGCCATGCACGGCGGTCGGCAAGACAACGCACGGCGCTGGAAAACCCCAGGGTTTCCAGTGCGCGTGCGCAAGCACGCAGGGCGCGAGCCGCGCGGCCAATTCCAGCCAGTGGCGCGCGGTGGCACTAGGGTCGGCGCCACGGGGGCGACACGAGTAGGAGGCCGGGACGACAATGGCGTGGATGGGGCATGAGACGCGCATGCGCCTGGCACTTCTGTGCAGCCCCGCGTGCAGCGCCAGCGGCGCTCTCCTCCTCGGACGGCGACGGCGGGGCCAGGTGGTGACGATGGTGGCTCGGCGGCGGGGGTCGCGGGCTGGAGACAGCGGCAGATGGCTGGGCACGCGAGCCAAGGCAAGTCACAGAGGCCGACGGTGGAGGAAAATGGTGCACGGCTATTCGGGCAATGGTCGGGGCAAGCTGGGGTGGCGGCATGCGAAACGGGCGATGGTCGGAGGAGTTGGAATCGCGGGCTGCAACCATACACGTACGTGCATAGCTGATGCGCGATCCCGAGAACCCTCTCACGGGCTATTGGGCTTGCAATGTTTGTCTAGGCCTGTGATTTGGTTAACTGGCCCAGTTGTCCAATTTTCTGATGGATCAAATCTTGGAGGCCCAGATTTAAAAAATAAATTCAGATCACAGTCCAAGTAGTGGGAGCCCAGTCGAAGATCTATAAAATTAATTCCAACGTGTAATAGTTAGAAGTATTATTTTTTTTATCATGGGGCCACGAGGACATTTTTTATTTCTTTTATTATTTGTCATCGCATGATATATGTGTTTAAAATTAATTGCGCAGCACATAAGCATGTTGTAGATAATAGGAGCACGTTTACTGCTTTTACTTACAACTTTAAAGCATGCTATGTGATTTATTTTGTGTGATTAATTATAACTATAAATTCGGGGTTCTTGCTATGCATGATAGAATTTTAGCAATGTTATAATTATGGCTACATAAAATAATCTGTACAATTAAACCTTATGAACTAAAAATTACTAAGCTCATTATTTATTAAGACCTCCACAAAGCGATCCTTTATTGGAAGTGGGTAATTTATTAGATAAACGTCTACATGTGTAGCTTACTTAATTTATTATTCATAAGTTCTAATAGATAGTATTTCTTAAAACAAACATTTATTTCATGTGAGAAGTGGGAGTTCATGCATAAACGTCTACATGTGTATCTTGCGTATTGAATTTTCATAAGTTCTCTAGGGATTGAATTAAATGAGACAGCCTTATTATAGGGATCAGGTGTGTTCTAGTAGATCCTTATATGGGAGGGTTGGCTTTGGTGGTAAGCTAGCTTAAATGTTATCTAGAGTATAACTCATTTGTGATGTCCCTGCTCAGTAGGATAATATGGTCTTAAGTTAGTCTCCAATTATTAATTCCATTTGTCTAAGGAACCTGGGCATGGATTGGAATTAAAGGACTGGAATTGAAAGATGCTGTCTGGTTAAGTGTTTTGTTGTAAACGTCCACATGTGTGGCTTGCAATAGTAATACTTAGGCAAATTGGAGGAAACATTAATATTGCTTTATCATAAGGTTTCAATATTTAATTGTTTCAATTGTTTGTGACTATGTTTTAATTTCTGTTTTAATTTATTGTTTTCCGACATGTCTATTGCTCACGTTGTCAACCTCTTAATAACAAACCCTTTAACTGGTCCGAATTTTCCTGAATGGAAGTTTTGCTTCATGGAAATACTCTGCACTGCAAAACATGCCCATGTGCTTTACATGGACCCTCTATCTCCCAAGTATTGGAATTGTACATGCTATGAGCGAGAGTTCTATGAAATATGAGTAGCTTCTGATGAGTTTGCCCGCAGACTCATCATGAACAGTCTATCTAGAGAATTAAAGCTCAAGTATAAGAAATACCAAACTAATGTTGAGATATGGAGGGACCTTGTGAAAGTCTATGGGAAGGTGACACGAAATGTGAATTATAATCTTGTGGAGGACCTGGTCTGCAAGAGGATGACTGATGGGAGTTCGTTGCTTCTACACTTTGTCAGTATGATGAGACTTTTGAGAAAGTACAGAAAGAGAGGCGGACAAGTCAGTAAGCGGGCGGAAATAAACTTTGTCCTGCACTCTCTGTCTGATTCTTATAAAGATTTCATCAAGTCTGTCGGTACCAAGCGCGAGTTTACTCTTCCTGAGTTACTCTCAGCCCTGATGCGAGAGGAATCTGACCTTAGAGCATTGGAATTTGCTCCAACTTTGTGAGTTTTTGACAAGACAGTTGCTGAAGCAAAAGAAATGCTTAAAAGGTTAGATAAAGTTGATCTAGAAGAAGATGTCATCAGGCCATGCAAGCGCAAGCAAAGTGAAGTAGATTGTCTAGTGCTTGGCAAAAGGAAAACAAGGTACGTCATGTGCATTTATAACGGAAACATGTTTAGCATTGGTTTCTACCCATTCTTGGGTAGTGGATACTGGAGCTACTGATCATGTTTATTATACTTTGCAGGGGTTCAGGCCGACAAGGCAGTTGAAGCATGACGAGATTACCATCTCAATGGGCAGCGGAGAGCGAGTCTCAGCAGTAGCCATTGGAGATTTTACTTTATGCTTTGAAAACAATGATTTGATTTTGAGAGATGTTTTATATGTGCCGGTTTTTTGGCGGAACTTAATTTCAGTTTCCAAGTTGTTTAGTGATGGATATTCAGTTACTCCCTCCGTCCCATAACATTAGTCCTGTTTTCCTTTTTCGTCTGTCCCAAACATTAGTCTTGCTTTCCTAAAATGGAAAATTAATACACACTCATTAATAAAATACTAATTTCCTCTATCTCACTCGCATTGATATCTGTGCCGGAATGAAACAAGACTAATGATCCGGGACGGAGGTAGTATTTTTTATAGTGGAGTTTCTATCATTGGTAATAACAGTGTTATCTGTCATGGAAAACTGATTTACTCTCTCTATATCATTGATTGTATGCATAAATCTTCCGTGAATGTTCCAAACTCATCCAATAATAATAATCATTTAAAGAGAAAGTTTTCTTCTGATGAGGATCAAACATATCTGGCACTTGAGACTAGGTCACATCAATCTAAAGAGGATTAAGAGATTAGCATGCGATGGGCACTTTGAATCTTTTCAAGTGGTACCGCATCAAATCTGTGAATCCTGTATAGAGGGAAAGATGACGACCAGGCCTTTTAAGGCAAGTCAGTCTTGAGCAAAGGATGTGTTGGAATTGATCCACTCTGACTTATGTGGACCAATGGTCACGCAAGCTCGTGGAGGTTATGAGTACTTCGCCACATTCATTGACGATTACTCAAGTTCGGATATGTCTATTTGCTTCGCCACAAGTCTGAGTGCTTTGTGAAATTCAAAGAGTTTAGGACAAAGGTAGAAAAGAAGCTAGGTAAGACTATCAAAACACTACGATCAGATTGTGGTGGAGAATACCTTAGTAACGAGTTCTTGCAGTACTTGTCAGACAACGGGATTACATCCCAGTGGACTGCACCAGGAACCCCTCAACAAAATGGTGTAGTGGAAGAAATAGAACTCTCTTGGAAATGGTCAGGTCGATGATGAGTTATGCAAGCTTGCCGATTTCATTTTGGGGATATGCCTTGGAGACAGCGTCCTATTTGCTTAACCTTGTACCTTCTAAATCAGTTCCTAAAATGCCTCTGGAACTCTGGTATGGGCGAAAGCCAAGTTTGAACAGAGTGAGGGTTCGGGGTTATCTAGCATATGTGCTGACAAAGGAACCTGATAAGTTAGAAAGTAGGTGTAAGCTGATGCTGGTTGTAGGATATCCCAGGCAAATGAAAGGTTGTTACTTTTATTATCCTGAGAATCAGAAAGTGGTTGTCAGTACAAACGCAAGAATCTTGGAGGACGAATATGTAAAAAACCACTGATCCAAGAGCGAAATTATCCCCCACGAGCTTGAGGATAAGGAAGCAATTCCATAAGGAAAGCCCAGTGTAATGGTAAATCCACCTAGTAACAGGTGATGCTATACCAACACTGCCACTAATGCAAGGTTTGGGACCAACGCATACTGTGTCAACTACAGACACGATTCAAAGGCCTCGTCGCAGTGAGAGGGTTGTCCACCAACCCGAAAGGTATATGTTCGTGGGAGAGTCCTCTGACTTGATCCCGGAAAACGGACAGGATGATACCGATCCCTGGACATATGACGAGGCGGTATCTGATAAAGATGCAGACAAATGGTTGATCGCCATGGATTCGAAAATAGAAATCCATTACGGCTATGGATGTATACCAGAAAACTAAATTTCCAGATGGTTGTCAAGCCATAGGGTGCAAATGGTTATACAAAAGAAAGAAAGGAACGAATGGTGAAATTACAGCTTTCAAAGCAAAGCTGGTGGCAAAGGGTTATAGTCAGAAAGAAGGTGTAAACTATGATGAGACCTTCTCACCGGTAGCCATGCTTATGTCCATTCGTATACTCCTAGCCTTAACAACACATAAGGACTTATAAATCTTGCAGATGGATGTCAAAACCGCATTTCTGAACGGGTACCTTGAAGAAGGTAGGGACATATATATGCAACAGCCAGAAGGTTATGTGCAGAAGGGCGAAGAACATTTGCTCTGAAAGCTAAGAAGTCGTTGTATGGACTTAAACAAGCTTCACGGTCATGGAATCTGCGTTTTGATTAAGTGATTAAATACTATGGATTTTCACAATGTTCAAACGAGAGTTACGTGTACCGTCTATGTGTCAGCGGAAGCGTGGTATTCCTTGCACTTTATGTAGACGATATTCTCCTATTTGGCGACAATGTGGAAGTATTATCGGGCATAAAAGGGTGGTTATCCAAATAGTTTCATATGAAGGACCTTGGGGAGGCAGGATACATCCTAGGGGTAAAAGTATAGCGGGAGCGCAATAAGAAGATGCTGACCTTGTCTCAAGGGTCATATGAGGATACTGTGATTGCCCATTTCAGCATGCAAACTGCCAAGAAAGGTTTGTTAGCCTTCAGACATAGCATATATCTTTCCAATGATCAGTGTCTAGTGACACAAAGAGAGAAAGATGAAATGAGGAACGTGCTATGGGGAGCCTCATGTATGCGATGCTATGAACGAGGCTAGATATCTGCTTTGTTATGGGCATGGTAGCGAGATACCAGTCTATCCCTGGAAAGGTGCATTGGACCGCGGTAAAGCACATACTCAAATACTTGAAAATGACTAGAGACTATTGTCTCGTCTATCAGTGTGAGGAGTTGTGCCCTGTGGGTTATACTAATTCATATTTCCAGGCAGACCGAGACGAAAAGAAGTCCACCTCTGGCTATGTGTTTACATTGGGAGGTGGGGTCATATTATGGAGGAGTGCAAAGCAGAAATGCATTGCAGACTTCACCATGGAAGTAGAATATGTGGCAGCTTTTGAAGCTTCGAAAGAAGCAGTATGGTTTTGAAACTTCCATCTGGAGTTGGACGTGATTCCTAAGCTGCCCAAGACCATCACGGTATATTTTGATGATTTGGGAGCTGTGGCTAATTCAAATGAACCACGAACTCACAAAGCAACAAACCACATTTAAAGGATGTAACATATTATACGAGAAATCGTAGCAAGGGGTGATGTGCTAGTAGAGAAAATTGATACAAAAGATAATCTAGCGGATCCATTCACAAAGGCTCTGCCTCTGAAGGTCTATGAGATGCATGTACGTAACCTTGGGATGAGGGCAAAGCTAACCACGTTGAATGATTGATGTAATAACTAGATTAGTTTAGACGCGTTATACTCTGGAAAGCACCTGTATAATGCTTTGAGTATAAGTGGGAGATTGATGGATTTATATACTGAAAGCATTATGATTGGTATATTATGTACAAGGTCGATTGGTTAATATATACTGGGAATCATAAATGTTGTATGTTCATCTCCTGTGTGAATTAACAAACATATGTCGCAAACACAATTATCCTCTTATATCATCGATAGGGAGATCATAGTAGATCATGGAAGATGATATGGATCATTTGACCTAGCGAGATATAAATGGTTATCATAGCTGAGACAGTTCCAGGATAAATTGTCGGTGTAGGCAACATCATACGCAGTAATAAACATCTTATCTTGGATGGCTTGGTATGCTGGTGTGGGGCACTCATTGATAAGGACCTAAGTCGAGATCGATTCTTTTATCTGACATTAAAAGAATCTAGATCTCTATGGCTTGATGAGATCCTAAGCCTATATGAAGGTACAGAAGTATATGCAGATTGTGTATTACTTTGAGTTGCAGTGAAAGGCTCTAGTTGAGCTTGTAAATATGTATCTTGGGTAATAGATGTTTGTGTATGACTGTCTGGTACTGGAACTAGGTAACCACATTCAATATAGGATGGTGACATTCCCTGAGCAGCTCAAAAGTTTCGTTATGCTAATGTCCTGCAGGCTGATTAAGTTCAAGCATAAGTGAAAAGGTTTGAGTGGATTGACTCAGGAATATAAGATGTTAATTAATTAAATAGGTTGTCAGAGCAAAAATTAATTAACAAATGTCTGTAACCTTAAATGTGGGGATATACCGAGCCCATGCTACCCGTACCTCAAAACCTGGTAGCAAATAGGTACGACAATATTGATTCTCTGGTGGAATGAATCAATATTAATTAATTAATTATATTCTGGGTTGAATATGGGAATTAATTAATTGATAGGCCTTATTTGCTATTGGCATTCTGGTCCCTGGTCTGGCCCATGAAACTCAAGCCCAATAGTAGTCCAGTATTTTCCTATAAATAGGCCTCAGTTCCTCAGATCTCAACAAACCACAAGATCATAAGTTGCACACAGCAAACCAGGATTTGGGAGCTGTGGTGATCGACTAGATCGGAGAAATGAGGAGGAAATTCTGCTTCTCAACCGGGCAAGGAATTTGAAGGGAATCTTCACCAGATATTCAGATTGAGTTGGGATACCGATCAGAAGATCAGATCAGGAGGATTTTCTTTCTTCTCTCTCTCCATGTTTTTAGAAAATAATTATTTTATTTTCATAAGATTTAATTCCTCAATCTGTTAGGGAATTAATCTTTGTGCGTGGGAAAAAGATCAAGAGGAATCTCCGCGCACTCATTCTTCAGGGTTTCGCAATCCAGGTATTCCGCATAAGTCTTCTTTATGCATAATCAATAGGAGCATGCTAGGATTAATCATAGGCATAGCAATTTATTTTTGATATTCCAATTAACGATCCTTGGCAAACGGACTTCGTGATTCAGTTCACAAATCCCTTCTCCTTCTATCTTCATCTGGTTCTAATATCAAAAATCCCATTATTAGAGGTGAACCTAGAATTGAGAGAATCTTCATACATATGATCTTTGTAAAGATTATGATTCTTCCTCTCAATTTGGAGACTTCCAAGTCACGTTGCTCGAAGCCATCTTGAAGGTATTTTTGTAAGATGGTAGTATTTTTTATCAAGTAAAATTCTCGAACACAGAAACTCAACTGGCCCCTTCCAATGAATAAAAGGGATTGATTTAAAGGCTTCAATATCTAGATGTGATAAATAAGCTTGAAAGTTCAATTATAAATTCCTAGATTCTTAAAGCTTAATTCAAATAGCTAAATAAACACCTCACACCTTATGCAAGATAACCAATGAGAGAAAGAAGTTGAGGTACTTAGGATGAATTGAGAAAATTTGGAATATGTTTGGATTTGTCAAAATAACCAATTTCCAATTAACAATTTGGATCAATTCTCTTATTTAATTATTACCCTTAGTACTGGTGCAATAATAGTATATAAATCTTAGTCTCAACCTAGATCTAAGTTTATTGATTCCGATTGACTCCCAAAAGCTCAAGAATTCAAGATCTAGATACCACTTCACCTATCTTCTAGGTAAAGAGTCCCCAATTATTGTTGTAATCTCCTACAATATCACCAACCTATCAAGCTAGATAACTGAGGCACAATATCCATACATGGTGATCAAGCATATATGAAATTCAATTAGGGTTCCAAAACAATAATCAAACCTTTCGAAATTCAAAACCTCAAATCCAAAAAATATCCAAACGATCATTCCCAATCACAACATAATCCTCAACAATTAGTTTAGCTACGAATGAATTCAAATAAAAACATTGTTCTCTCCAAATTGAACATAGAAAGAATGAAAAACAAGAAATCTTTTGATTAAGATGATGGATCTTCAATTCTTTGGCGATTCCTCTCCTCGATCTTTGATTTTTCACTCTTGAAGCTTTCTTTCTTTGCCTTTCTTCGAGCCTCTTTAGATCCCTAGGTTATCTCCAGTCCAACCCTTCAAATTGTGATTTCCCCTGCTTTTATAGCTGAAATACATGCTTTGGTCCCGAGTAGAATGACCTCGTCCCGAGTGGGATGACATTCTTCGAAGACTCAAGAAATTAGCTGGGTCCCGAGTGGGATGCTTGTCCCGAATGGGACAAAATGGTACCGCTCGGGACAGTTCCCTACTGCACAAATTTCATGCCAAATTTTCGAGTTCTAAATGGGACGATGCCTCCTGAGCTACGGTCCCAAATGGGATGAAGATGTCCCGCACGCGATGATGGTCCCGAATGGGACAAAGCTGTCTCTCTCGGGACAGTTCTTGACCGTAGCATATTTTTGCTCGAAAACCCGAATCTCTTGCTCAGTTCATGCCATGCACACTCAAATATCTCTCAAACACCAAGTGAAGGTAAATTCAACCAAAAGAAAAGATATGTGTGTGAAGCATTGCACCAAGTGAATGAAAATCTTGTTTCTTGTTTTTGATTGAGGACAATCAAACAGTGGTGACATTATTCGACTCGTGTCTTCCCGATACTGAATTAGATACCGTCTTGTGAATATATTTGAGTACGGGATTTTTGATCAAAGATCCTTTCACCAAATTCATTCTCAAATTTCCGTGAACCACTTCTCCAGATATTGCCATCCAAAACTCCCTTGCATCAAAGTCGTCCGGTACAAAACCCGAGCTTTCTTTACAACCATAAATTGCATCCAACTTTGCATGGTCAAGGGAATATTCATGACCCCCAACTTGAAGCTAACGTGAGTTGGCCAGTTGCCCGCACTCCTGATACCGATGCTAAAAATTCCTTTGTTTGATCCAAATATGCTGGCCACTTGTCCCTCAAAATTTTATCCCAACCAGTCCTATGAAACAACGCTGCAACATCCTCTTTTAAACCCAAACAGTAAGAGTCTCCGAATAGGGGTATCTTGAACCAAAAACGATAGATGAGTTAAGTGAATGTAATGTCCGAAATTCATCATCATTCAAATTAGATGGGCGTGTTACACGGGCTCGTGGTTCCATAATAACATCAATACACACCTAACACCAATCATCATTCAAGAAAAACCAATAAACCACAAAAAAAAAAGCAAAACTATATACAAAACCTTCAAAATACCCCGAAAGTGCAATCAAATCCTTCCAACATCATCAAAAAAAAAAAAAACCCAAATTTCCAAATGAGAATACACAATATCAAAGCATAACAACATTTCACAATTTTTCCATGGAAATCCAATATACACATTCTTGAAAATAAATTCCCAAATTGAAACAAATTCCAACAATTTATCCTAAGAATGCACAAAATATGAACAATCCTAACATCAAACACAGCCCCCAAACAAGGAATCGTTGAAAGGATGGCAAAATCGCATAACACACAATGTATAATTTCCAACCAACATTCCAAAAAATCAACCATGAATCATCCTTATAATGAACATATAAAGCAATGTGAGATGAAATAAAAAGAATGTATACCTGTTGAAGGCCGAAATTTTAAAAGGAAATCGGAAGAGGGAAAAATGGTACCGTTCGGGAGAGTGAGAGAGTCGCGAATGAATTTTCAGAACGGCAAATTTCTTTTAAATTGCGCAGGGTCCCAAACGGGATGTGCCCTATCACGTTCGGGATGGTTCGGCCGGGTGGTTTTCTGTGCTAAAATTAACTCGGTCCTGAACGGGACAGTGAGCATCACGTTTAGATACGTCAAAAAATTTTGTCTCTTTTCTGCCTCAGAAGCTCCCGCACGGGATGATGGTGTCCTGCTCGGGACACATCTCATCCCACGCAGGACAATACAATCAAAAACCTATTTTTTACTCTAAAATTCAAACTCCGAACATGCACGTGCAAAACCTAATTCCCCCAAACTTGACATACACAAAATGCTTGGAAAAACACAAATATAAAAGAATTTAAAGACTCAAAACAATTAAAGTGGACTTGGGTTGCCTCCCAAGAAGCGCTTCATTTATCGTCGGGAGCTCGACGACTTACCATTCTTACCATCATGCAAGAGAGATTTCAATCACAAGCCGAAGGGACTCAGGAGTATGAAATCCCTTGACGCGGTGCCCATTGACCTTAAATTGATGTCCATCTTCGATCTCCAGTTCCAATGTACCATTTTCAAGCACTTCATGCACCTTGTATGGACCTGCCCAATGAGAACGAAATTTACCCAAAATTTAAACAAGAATTAAACACAAGTACCATGTCACCTTTATAAAACTCTTTCACCCGAATATTCTTATCATGGAATTGTTTTGCTCCCTCTTTGTAGATTCTCGTACTCTCATAGGCTTCTTGGCGCCATTCTTCCAACTCATTCAACTTCTTCAACCGATCCCCCTAAGCCTTCAGAAAATCAAAATTCAAAGTTTTTATAGCCCAAAATGCCTTGTGCTCAACTTCAACCGGAAGATGGCAGGATTTGCCAAAAACCAGTTGAAATAGGAACATTCCAATCGGTGTTTTGAAAGATGTTCGATAGGCCCGCAAAGCCTCATCCAAGATCTTGCTCCAATCTTTCCGAGTCAACACCGTCTTTTCCAGCACCTGCTTAATCTCCCGATTGGCCAATTCTGCTTGTCCATTGGCTTGTGGGTGCTAAGCTGTTGTTATTCTTTGCTTCACTTTGTACCTTACCAACAGCTTATCCATGAGATTGTTACAGAAGTGACTGCCCCCATCGCTCACCAAAGCCCTCGGAATGCCAAATCGAGCTACTAAAGCCTGCAAAAACTTCAGCATAACTTGGGAATCATTAGTAACAGTTGCTATGGCCTCGACACATCGAAACACATACTCCACAGACAAAAGAATGAACTTTTAACCAACAGATGGTGGAAATGGACCCATAAATTCGATGCCCCAATCATAAAATATGTCCACTTCGATAAAGGTCTTTTGAGGCATCCCATCTCTTCGGGTTATATTCCCCATTCTTTGGCATCTATCACATGCCCTTACCATAGAAACACAATCTTTAAACACAGAAGGCCACTAAAAACCACAAGCAAATACCTTCAATGCGGTGCGGTTTGCACCAAAGTGACCCCCACTTACAGACTGATGGCAATCTTCGATAATCTTTCTCCATTTGTTTTGATGAACACACCTACGAATCATGCCGTCAGCACACCTACGAAACAGATACAGTTCTTCCCAGTAGTAGAACCTAACCTCCTTAAGAAATTTCTTTTGTTGATGAGGCTCCAAATCCGGAGGAAACATACTTGCAACCAAATAATTGAAAAAATCTGCATACCAAGGAGTACTAGCTATTACCACACTCAAAATGTTCTCATCAGGAAACTCCTCTCTAATTAACTCACCCTGATCATCCCCATCAACTAGATTCTCTAACCTAGATCGATGATCTGCTATCACATTTTAACATCCTTTTCCATCTGGAATTTCCATTTCAAATTCTTGCAAAATAAGAATCCATCTAATCAATCTAGGTTTTGAATCAGTTTTAGCAAACAAATACTTAATGGCTGAATGATTTGTGTAAACCACAGACTTTGCTCCAATCAAATAAGCACGAAACTTATCCTAGGCAATAACAACAGCAAGTAATTCTTTCTCAGACACAGTGTAATTCAATTGAGCAGGATTCAACATTTTGCTAGCATAAGCGATAACTCTAAAGATCTTATCTCTACTCTGTCCAAAAGCTACACCCAAAGCAGTATCGCTAGCATCACACATCAGCACAAAATCCTGATTCCAATCCGGAGTCACTAACACTGGGGCTATCACAAAAGCTTTCTTTAGAGTCTAGAGAGCTTTCACACAATCTTCACAAAAGTCAAAAGGGATATCCTTTTCTAGCAACTTACACAGAGGTTAAGTTATCTTGGAAAAATCCTGAATTAATTTCCTATAAAACCTTGCATGTCCTAAGAAACTCCTAACACCTTTTACTAACCTAGGCATAGGAAGTTGCTCAATTTCTACAACCTAAGCGTTCTCTGCTTCCATCCCCGCACTAGAGACCTTATGACCCAGGACTATACCCTCTTTAACCATGATGTGACATTTTTCCCAATTTAACACAAGGTTAGTCTCCTCACATCTTTGTAAAACATTCGTCAAATTTTCCAAACAATCATCAAACGACATACCAAACACAGAAAAATCATCCATAAAACATCAATTATCTTCTCAATAAAACCATGAAAAATAGACATCATACACCTTTGAAATGTCGCGGGTACATTGCACAACCCAAAGGGCATCCTCCGGCAGGAAAAAATCCCATAGGGACTAGTGAATGAGGTCTTGTGCTGGTCTTCAGGTGCCACCAGAATCTGATTGTATTCGGAGTACCCATCATGGAAGCAGTAATGAGATTTACCTATAAGACAGTCAAGCATTTGATCAATAAAGGGAAAAGGAAAATGATCTTTTAGAGTTGCATTATTTAAAGCCCTGTAATAAATGCAGAAACACCATCCTGTAGTTAGTCTCTCAATCACTTCTTCACTGATTGGCTTGATAACCTTCTTGAACCCCCTTTCTTTGGAACCATGTGAGTCGGACTGACCCACTCACTGTCATTAGGGGCATAGATAATGTTGTTATCCAGCAGCTTTAGAACTTCTTTTTTCACCACTTCTTGCATCTTCGGGTTGAGTCTCCTTTGTGGTTGTCTCTTCAGTTTGTTCCCTTCTTCAAGGGTGATCTTATGCATTACTATAGACAGGCTGATCCTCTTTATGTCAGAAATCTGCCAACCTATAGCTGATTTGTGCATTGTCAGGAAGACCCTTGAGAGCTTTTCAATCTCCACAACAGAAAATGCTGAGGCAACAATGACTGGATAAGTGTCATTCTCCCCAAGGAACACATATCGGAGGTTGTGTGGCAATTTCTTTAACTCCACCACTGGAGCTTCGTTCTTGTTCTTTTCCCTCTTCAATTTTGCTTCATGTTCCTCCTCTATCGTCCTCAACTCCAAAAACTTGACATCCTGCTTGGGGTTGATCTCCGGTGCGTTGTCCAATGCATTCACCATTTTTAATAACTCATCACAAACCTCATAAAGCTCATCAAAACCATCATTAGAGTTTAAAGAAATATGAATAACTTCTTCTAATACATCTCTGTTCACATCACCAAATAACAAAGGAGTAGATATTACCTCGGTGTTATTGCAATCTTCATACCTTCCTTCATTCTACTTCATCGCGTCAGAAATGGAAAATGAGATTTCTTGATCATTGAAATGGAGAGTCAGTGGTCCTCCAGTGGCCAAGAATGGTCTCCCCAGTATCAAAGACACATTCTTATCTTCTTGCATATCAAGGACAACAAAATTTGCAGTGAAGATAAAGTCATTAACTTTCACCAACACATCTTCCACAATACCTTTCGGGTATGAAATAGCGCGATCCACCATTTGGAGAGTGATGGTTGTTGGTTTGATCTCCTCAATTTGTAGTCTCTTGAAAATAAAAAGTGGCATCAAATTGATGCTCGCACCCGAATCACACAAACCATGGCCAAATTCCAATCACCGGCCATCTCGGCTTCTCGTTGACCAGCCGAGGTCTCTAGCGTAGATGAAGATTCATTCATTAACCTAGTCGGAGCAATTAATTTAGCTTCGGAAGTATTCAAGCCCGATTGTTGATTGACATTATTGGTTTCACGAATCACATCTTTCTAATCTCTCATAGTCCTGCGCACTAGAGTAGCTTCAACAAAAATAACATTGCATGTTATATCCACAAGTTGGGTGGTCTTGTTAAGCACTCTATACCCTTTGTGAGATGGATGTCCATGTCCTAGGAACACTCCTTCATCAGCTTTGGGAGAGAAAGTACTTAATTTTGACTTCCCATTAATATGGATATAAAATGGTGAACCAAAAGCACGAAGATGAGATAAGGAAGGTTTACGATCATGATATATTTCATAAAGAGTCATGTTGAATATGATATTCAAGCCACTTCAGTTCTGCATATAGCATGCATTCATTATGGCTTCTCCACAATATCTCTATCCTAGATCTGTATCGACAAGCATTGTTCGCACAGCCTCCTTTAGAGTCCAGTTCCTCCATTCTGCCAAGCCATTTTGATGAGGTGTTCTTGCAGTGGACCTTTCATGTCCTATCCCAGCATCGGTGCAGAATTCCATTATTGTTCTGTTATAGAATTTTGTACCATTGTCGGACCTTATTCTCTTCACCGTGAGCTCTTTGTCATCTTGAACTCGAAGAATCAGCTCTGGTAGGACTATCTTAACTTCATCTTTGCTCTTAAGGAGTCCCACCCATGTGCACTTGGAAATAAGCATCAATAACAACTAACGTATATTGTTTTTTACCTACAGTGGGTGCAGTCATAGGGCCAAATAAATCCATGTGTAACAGCTCAAGGATTTTGTTTGATGTGGCCTTTTCTAAGTTGGAATTGAAGGACACCTTTGCTTGTTTCCCTTGTTGACAAAGCTCTGCAAACTCCTTCGTTCCTGAAGGTTTCTTTGGGGAGTCTTGTAACAATGTTATTTCTGGCTATATAAATGATGGTTTTGAAGTTTAAGTGAGTTATCCTTTTATGCCATAGCCAGTTGTTTTCTTCTTTGTTGAATACGATGAAGCATGAAGCTTGCTGACCATTTTCCCAATCTACAACGTAGAGTCCTCTTTTCCAGATTCCTCTAAGATTTACGTCTCCAGTGGTCTTGTCAGCAATCTCGCAACCTGTATCAAAGAAGGAAACCGTAAATCCATTTTAACTTAGCTGACTGATGCTCAGTAGATTGTGCTTGAGGCTGTCGACTAGGGCCACATTGATGATGATTATTCCATTTAGCTCGATGCACCCTCTTCTGATTACTCTAGTCTTGGAGTTGTCATCGAAGGAAACAGAAGGTCCTATGATCTTCTAAAGATCGGTGAATATGTCTTCGTCGCCCATCATGTGGCCTGAGCATCCATTGTCTAGGATTTATTCTTTTAATTTCTTCGACGTACTTCAAACTGGACCCCATTCTAGCAAAATAAAGAAATTACATTTTAAGTACTCGATCAACTGTGAGTCCTGCATTATTAGTTCTCTGGATTATCCCCTTAGGAATCCAGACTTTCATGATTTTGTCGATTTTCTTGTCATCACGTTTCACAATCTTTCCCTTCCTATTGATGCATTGCATTCAATTAGTATGGAAATGATTTAGACTCTGGCCTCAAGTAGGTGTTCCTCCTACTTGGAGTGTATGCTGGCTTCCTTGCAATCATAGTAGATTGCTTAGCCTTGCTAGTAAGTATATGAACCTTCTTAGCAGATGGAACAGTCTGCTGGGTTTCATACATTGACATTGGTGACTTCCTCTCATTAGGCACTCTGTTTAGTCTCTGTTGATTGGTCAACAGGGGATTCTTAGCTTGCCAGCATTCTTGTTGAGCAGCGATTGGCGATCTAGCATTGTCCACTGTATCTTTCCGAGCAGTCCGTTGAACCTTCCCGGTTGCTGGAACAAAGATTATTTTCTTTGATCAAGCAGATTCAGAATTGCTGAATTTTCCTTTTTGCTTTTCAAAACTTGATTCTCTTGTTTTAAACAGTCAAAATTTTTCTTAAGAGAGGAGAATTTTTTTTTAGTTTTGAAAGTTCCTCGTCTGCTGACCTAGATTTTTCAATCTCACTGGTCAAAGTAGAAAGCTGAGATTTCAGCGAGGAGTTTTCTTATATCAAAACGTCCTTTAATGCATGAAACATTGAAAATTCTTTCAAAAGCAGTTCTACCGTTATGTCTCCTCATTTTGAGAAACGTGAATCAGTAGTATCATGCAAATTTTCTGATGTAGAGGCAGTAGACATAACATAATTTGTTACCTGGTTTCTCGTGGCAACTAGGGCTGATTCTACTATCTACTATGCATTACCTTTCACATCTTCATTGATGTAGGCCATTAATACCATGAGGACATCCTCTTCGTCATTTGATGAGTAAATTTTGTTATCGTGATCTGGGATTTTCGTCCTCGTCATTAAGGCTTTGTCAACGGCCTTTGATTATTTCTCCAGAAAGCATCTGGAATGAATCGTATCTAACTACGCATTGTTGTAGCTTGTTCCACTTCATTTGATCAGTCTTTGCTTAGGATCCCAAGAAAATCGCACATTTCTTTGGCATTCTTGAACTCCAAGGCTTCAGCTATCAGAGGTCTTGATCGAAAATTTAAGACCAAATCTATGGCTACGAAGTCCTGTTGTGCACGAGCTCGATCTTCCTGAGTCCACTCCATGTACGACTTGTCAACCATCTCATTTGGTCCTTGAACATCTTCGCTGATTTGAGTTTTCACCTTTTGAATCTAGATTGGTCCTTGCTCGATCACTTGCTTCATCTCAGGATGTATGTTCATCAACGTGATCAACGACCGCTTTTTCCAGGTGGAGTAGGTTTTTCGAGTGAAATTTCCTAACTTTGCATTTTTTGTTATTATCCTTATCCTTAGCTTAACACGATAACACAAGAAATATGCAAAGGAAAAATGGATTTGGTCCTAAGAGACTCAGACGCAGCTAATCTGTAAAGACATACCGCTCTGATACCACTTTTTGGTCCCTGATTAGAGTATCTATATTTGCAGCAGAAGTTTTAATAATATCTTGCACTTATCTTGCTTAGGTCATGACTTAGCAAATGTTTATCAAATGTGTTTAAGCAGATTGTACTTCAACACTTGGTGTGTTGAGTTTTAAACTAAGCTATGTATAACAAAATAAAAGCAGTAAATGAACACTGGGTCGATAGTGGTAAGAACAATTGTTCTACGTCCACTCTTCAGTCCTCCTTACTGAAAACTCACTAGTGATTGATTACAAGGTCAAGCTTGATCGCTAACGTTGAGCAGCTCCTTCGTCTGATCAACGCGTACCTTCAAGAACCTCAGTCTTTGATATTCACTTTGACACTCCTTAGAGTGAGGACAAACCTCCCTTTTCCATGGACGTCGACCTTGGGAGTTTTATAGTTCTTCCCAGAACCTTTCCTTGTTTGGAATGACCCATGATAATCACGCTTGCAGAACAGGGTGACTGCTAGATTCTGTCTAGGATAGAAATAATCACAATGATAATCTTTAGAAGTAATACTTTCAAGGTCTCAAACTTTGAATTATGTAAGCTTATGTAAAGCTTCAATCAAGTATAAGCTCGGATGTGAGTTCTCGTGGGATTGAGAGTATTAAGAGCACTTCTAATTTCTTTGATGTAGATTTTTCGCAAACCTCTCAATCTCCCTTTCATAACACCTATTTATAGGTGAAGATTCAAAGGGCTGTTTTGAATCTTATCCGTTACACACAGAGTGTCTACTCGCCAATCTCTCTCCTTCTTTTCCTGCAAAGCACAGAGACTCTTCAGTTCTCCTTCCTCTCTAATTGGTGATCATCCTAATATTAGTCGTCTTTGTCAGAGCAGATCTTTTAGTTTTAATTTGGAAACATTCATTGTGTCTGTTGATTATCCTCCACTCTGATTTGTTCGGTTTCCTTGTGATTTAGATCCTTTTGTTTCACTACTTCGTATTTGTTATGATTACTTTGATGCGTTTGTTGGCAGTTGATAGAATGTTGACATCTCAGCAGTCTTGCTAAGATTCACCATTAGGTTTGATTCATTCCTTCAACATTCTTTTAGGCGTGTCCATCATCTTCAATCATCAAATATGCTGATTCCTTCAGCATTCTTCGATCATCTATTCTAGTTCTATTACAACTCAAGTAAGTGTATCCTATACAGGACTTTTACAATTTGACTCGATACTAAGTTTCTAGGAATTAGATATGCACCAAATCCAAAATACATATAATTGAGATCAAGGGGTTATAATATTTCTACCAATATTCCTAACATTGTGATATGGAGTTCCGGAGGGTGATGAGTAATTTAGAGGACAAGATTTTGGAGAACAAGGTTGCTGCTCATTTCAATGAAAATTTTGTGTGATGCCGGAAGGCGACGTTAGCAAAGGCCAAGGCTCGTAAAGCAATGATTGTTGAACTTGAGGTAAGATTTGTCGTTGATAAGGAGGCCCTATTTTTATTACGATGTGCCCAACCTTCCAGACCATCGAGGATATAATACTCGATGTTGTTTTTGTGAAGGTGGCCTGGTGGTGCCCGAGGATTGACATGGAGGCGATAAATATGCCGGATTCTCCGTCAAGGTCAAGCGGATCATAGGTGCCTCTCGAGCCTCAATTGAATGTGGGTGAACAGGTTGGACCGGAGGGGTCAATCGACATGGGGTTGATTCCAAGGAAAACAGGGCTAATGTCAACACCGGTGTGGGTCTAGCTGACATCCCTGGCCCAATTTCTCAGTTATCTAGTCTTCAAAGGGGCCTGCATTCGGGGCCACGGCAGATCTTGGATGTTGTCCTAGGGGATGCTTAGGATGTCATGGCTTCTGAGGTGGATGTTGGCGCCCTCACTGCTAGTATTAACAAACTAGCCCTGACTCTGCCAATACTGCGTCCACAAGTACCGATGATCCTACCTCTGATGCTGCTTAGTCGCTTCCGTCCCCCTCTGCCTTTTAAAAACATTTTGTTGATGTGGTGTTGAATACTTTTATTTCTACTTTCGCTAAACAACTTTTATTATATGTCTTTGTTTTATGGGCCTTTTTTAAGTACCATTAATATCAATGTATGCCCGGTGTGCTTACTTTGATATTGTTGCATTTTGTTGATATTTGCTGGAGCTATGGTTTGATTGTTGGGAACGAGTTGGGGTCATATTCTAATGCTACGTGATCCCTGTGTGGTATCATAGTTTGGTATCGTCCCTCCGACGCTAAAGATAGAATCAATTAAAAGAATAAAAATAGAACAAATGAAATTAGAAGGAAAAATAGTAAAAGTAAGTGTATCTCTAGTAATGTAACGGTAATATTTCTTTAAATGCTTGATGTTGCAACTGCTTCTAATTTCCCCTTTTGAGTTGATAAGCTCCCCATCCAATGACGCTTTTGATCTTGTATGGACCTTCCTAAGTAGGTGCAAACCTTCCTGTGTCAAGTTCTTTAGTTTTATCGAACACTCTCTTTGGTACTAGGTCGCCGATGCGAACAATTCATAGCTTTAGGTTCTTGTTCAAGAACGTTTCCACTTGTTGTGATCTTTGCAACATCTTTATAGTAGTGTTGTTTTTCTAGTTCGCAATAAAAGATATCAGGTTGTTTCGTTTATCGTCTTTTTCGACCCTCCAACTTCTTGCTCATATCTCAATCAAGATTATTGTTTTGGATCCGTAGGTTAGCAAAAAGGGCTTAGCCCATGTAGCAGTTCTATGAGTGGTACTATAGTACCAGAGAACGATTGGTAACTCCTCGATTAAATTGGACTTGTGTGCCTTGAGTTTCTTCTTCATTGTGTTGATAATGGTTTTGTTGGTAGACTCTGCTACTCCATTCAATTGAAGCTATCTTGGGGATGAAATTATCAGCTTTATTTCATTTTTGTCACAAAATAATTGAAGCCTTTCGCTGAAGAACTGGGTTCCGTTGTGGGTTTGCATTTCTTTTGGATTCTGAATTGACATAGATTATGCTTCCAAAAGAACTTGATGACTTCATGGTCCCTAGTACGACCTAAAGCCTAACCTTCCACCCATTTAGTAAAGTAGTCGATTATCATTTTGATATTCTCTTCTTACCTGGTCCCCTTCGGTAGCTTACCAACTAGGTCCATCCTCCCAAACCATGAAGACAGCTCAAACCTTTTGCACTTATCGCATTTTTTATGCATTCCGTGGTGTCCCTCTTAAGGCTCGGCCAGTAGAAACCAACATTCATCGATTAGTGGGCCAACGATCTCCCCCGGTGTGGTTGCCACAATTGCCTTCATGTATTTCTGAGAACTTTGATAGAGTGAGTTTCTAAAGATAGTATATTGTACGACATGTCTTTCGAGTTTTGCACGTTCGACTTGATTGGTGGGTATGTTGATCCCATTAAAACAATCGATGATCGGGGTGATCACAACTTGCATGTTGTTGTTTGTATCAATGGGTCGTTACTCGAGGTCAATGTTAGTGGTAGCAAGATTGGCCACAACGTCAGCTTGTGAGTATTCTTCGTACGCGATATATTTGATGTTCCATTCTTCGAGCACCTGCATGTGTTATTCTGCCAGGGCGTAGTACAGTTGCAGTCGTGCTTCCTTGGTTTTATAGTCTCTCAATAACTGATAGACAACCAACTATGAGTCGCTTTTAGTGCGTACTTGCCGACCGTCGAGTTCTATGGATAGTTGCTCCCCCCCCGAAAGAAGGCTTTGTATTCCGCCACGTTGTTTGTGGCATTGAAGGTAAGCTTAATTGCCCTTCGAAGGCTTGACTGCGAGGTTTGGTTAATCTTAGACCAAACCCGTTGCCATAAACGCTGTTGGCCCCATCGACCCTCAGAAGCTAGGTTTCTAAGTTATGTGTGTCCACTTGTAGTTTGGTGGTGAATTCGGCTACAAAGTCTACTAGGACTAGTGATTTGATAGCGGTTCATGGTTCGAATTTATGTCGTATCCTCTGACCTCTACCGCCCATGTAAGCAGCAGCTTGGATAGGTTAGGTTTAGAGAATATGGTTTTTCTAGGATAGGCCGAAATGACTTATATTGGGTAAGCCTCAAAATAGGATCTTAGTTTTGTATTTGGGGTTACTACGGTCCGCGCCTATTTTTTGAGAGAAGTATATCTTGTTTTCGCATCCAACAATGCTTTAGTGGCATAGTAAATGAGGTGTTGTAATCCTTCGACCTCCCTAACCAGCACCGCTTCGAGGGCTTGGTCAAATACTATGAGGTATGGCAATAGGGTTTCTGCTTCACGCAGTTTCGATAATAATGACAGATTCTTTAAGTATAACTAAAGTTCTTCATGCGCTCTTGCGCATTCGTTTTTCCACAAGAAGCAGGTCCCCTTTCTTAGGATTTGGAAAAAGGGGTGCGTGTTTTCTAAGTAGTTGAAGGCGCAGCTGCTGATCAGACTAGTCTCTTGGTGTGTCGTTACATTTCTTTCGTAGATTTGGGGTATTTGTCACCACATGACCTAGAAACTTTCCCGATGATACATTGAAGGAGCATTTTGCTTGTTGAGTTTCATTTTGTAGCATTCAAAGATTTGCGACATTTTGTCGAGATGTTTTATGTGGTGAGCTGCTTTGAGTGACTTGATGAGTATGTAATCAATATAGACCTCCATCATTTTTGTTATTTTCCCTAGAAAAGTTTTGTTCATGAGTCGTTGATAGTTTGACTCTGCATCTTGAGGCATGACTTTGTAGCAATATATGCCACTACTTGTCATGAATGCAGTTTTCTCAAGAAGGCGTTCATGAAGCTCAAGAGTTCATGACCGGCGGTCTCGTTGACGATTATGTATGTATGCAGTAGGGGGTATGAGTCTTTCGGGCATGCCTTGTTGAGGTTGGTGAAGTTAATACGAACCCTTTTCTTGATGTTCTTCTTCTAAAGTACGACCATGTTGGCAAGTCAAGTGGGGTAATGGGTTTCTCGAACTAACCCAATATCTATGAGTTTTTAAATTTCCTCATCAATTGTTTTATTCTTTTTGGCCATGAATTTTCTTCATCTTTCTTGTACCAGGTGGCAGTTGGGGTCGACCAGGAGTCAGTGAGTCAAAACTGACGGGTCCATCCCATTCATGTCACGATGCGACCAAGTGAAGACTTGGACTTTGCTTTTTAAGAATTTGACGATACTAGTACATTGTCCCTATACGATCTACGCTAGTACATATGTCTCTCTTTCATGGTCATTAGGATCTAGTTCAACCTCTTCTAGTTCTTCTACAGCGATTTGGGTCGTCGTGGTGTTGTTTTCGATATGCTCTTGAATGCATACCGATTTAAAAATGGCTATTATAATAATCTCTTGAGGTTTTTTGCTCGACTCGAACCGTGGGAATCCCGCGGGGGTTTAGGAGTTTGTGTATTTGATGGTAAGTCGATGGAATGACTTTCATATGGTCTTCTCAATATTGTATTACATGTTTAATGTGCGTCAACAACCAAAAATTTGACTTCGACACCCATTCCCCCATAGTAGGTGGGTAGTATTACTACCCCCATGGTCCGTTGATTTGACTTGTTGAACCTATACAGTTTTGTAGTTATTAGGATAACATTGCTCATGGGCACCTTCATTTCCCAAAACGCTCTTAGGAACAAAATGTTGGAGGAGCTAACGTTGTGCCCCAATTATCTTTTGACCTGGATATTGTGAATAATCACGGTAATGACTAAAACTTCATGGTGGGGGTGCTCCAGTTCAGGTGCATTATCAGTGGAGAATTTTGTAGTTTGATGGTTCGTTTTGTTCCGAGTCTGGCAAGGTCGACCATTGAGGAGCTAGCTTTCTTGCTTTGCCAACGATATGGACACACTACTGATTTCTGACCCCAAAGAGAATGAGTGTAATGTCCTATCGAGTTGAGGAGACATACCTCAGGGTGCATCATCCTTTTTAAGTTAGGAATTCTGTAAGGAATCCTCTCTTGAGGAGACTTTCCTCTAGTCCATGTTTTCCTTCCTTTTTAGGTTAGGAATTTGGTAAGGAATCCTCTCTTGACGATTTCGATCAGTTCCAGTCATAGCCCTTAGCAATCGCTCATTAGGTGGTCGCGGTCCCCATGAAATTCACATAATATTTTTGTGTCCCGAGTTTGGGAGTCGGAATTCATCTTCCTGGGCCATCACACGGTGCCACCCAAATCCTTCAAAATAGTGTTTACTAACCTGGTCGTGTCGATGCATAAATTGTGCGGGGGTGCCTCTGGTTGGATTTCATCCATAAGGATGGCTCCGATCCATCTTCGTGTCACAGGTTTCAACATATTTGCTAGTCCTGCCGGAGTCACAGTACGCGCTAGTTTGAGTTTGAGCCCCTGTCCTGTTCCAACAACTAGAGGCTGCTAGTTCTGATACATTTTATTTATTTTCCTTGCGATTTAGTTGGGCTCGTCCTCTTCCCATTTGATTTGAGCCTAGGCTTTGCTCAGAACCATGTCCATGTTGTTGTAAGGATAGGTTGTGATTTTCGATTATAAGTACGAGTCAACATCGAGGCCATTCCTGAAGGCGTGTATTGTTGTTTGATGGGGGCAGGGGGGACTTCGACCAGTTCCCTTGTTGGGGCGTTGATTCTTTGGACTCTAGGTTTGTTCACACAATAGTAATTTTCTCTTCGTAGAGTCTGATTTTCCACGTGCAAGGTCTCGATCCTCACATTCATAGCCATTTGATTAGCTAGCATTTATTTGAGAAGTTGAGTTAAAATGGGGTCTGCCGCCGTCCTAGGATCGAATGTGGAGGCTGTTATCTGACTCCTCGAAGTGGTGAATTATGGCTATTGCCTAAGTTGCGCATTCACCATTCTCTCTAGTTAGGCTAATGGCGTGATGTACATGTCGACAGTTCTTAGTGGCGGAATTGGTTGCTTAAGCAGTTAACTCATGTTCGGCGGCAGAATTGGTTGAATAATAGGTTGTGTTCTCCCCACATTGTTGCTTCCGAGATGAATAATTGCCTTCTTTCTGAAAAATTAATTCTAAAAGCCCCACGGTGGGCACCAGAATGCCAATGTTCAAAAATTGACTGATCGAGGCCATTAGAATCGAGTAAGAAAATAACAGATATTGAACATACACAAATTAAATATGATTAATAAATGTGAATCATCACGCAAACTTACATCAAAGCAATGAGTTGAATGCAAACTAATTAGAGAAAACAAAATGCATATTAATTACTATTTGAGATTTTGATTTACTAAGGATTCGACTAGCATACAACGTAAAAAAGTGATTTGAAAATCTAATCAGGGTCTCTTTTTTTAGACACAAGGGAGAGGATGTTGTTAGATAAAATCTGGACCTAACAAATCCTAGCTAACCTCACCATGACCTCGGTTTTCTTGGAGCTAAATCCAAAAATCTCGGGTCCGGTTTCAACCTCAACAACTTGTTCTCAATGGTCATCTTTATTTGTTAGTCTATGGTTGGCATTAGAGTTCTCTACGTTCGGTTCAACCTCAAAACCTGACCCCCTAGGGTTATCGTTTGACCATTTCTAGAGTTTATCCTATTTGTTCGAGTGGATCTATCTTGATCTTTTGGGCCACGCCTGATTGCCTTACGGGTTGGTAGGCCATATTTGTCTTGCAGGTCGTGTTGGTCTTGCTCGATTTTGGCTGTTTTGGCCCCACATAAACAGTTAGTTGTGGTTTTTGCCATTGAAAATTTCAGACTTTATCAGCTCGATACAAAGGTTATACTGATTGTGGATATCAAAGCACTCATTCAAATGAGTAACATAGTCTTTTTCTTCCTCCGACTTAACCAACATGTCTTCTGTATACCTTCGCCGTCTTTTTGATTTTATCTTTGACCATTTGGTTCACTAGACATTGGTATGTTGAGCTGGCATTTTTCAACCCTTAAGGTATTACCTTGTAGTGGTAAATTCCTTGGTGTGCCATAAAGGTTATGTTCTGTGAGTTATCTGAATGAATAGGAATTTTATTGCAACATGAGAAAGCGTCAATGAAGGACATTATTACGTGGCCTGCAGTTGCGTCAATGAATTGATCGATATACGCAAGGGAAAGTAGATCTTTCGGGCATGCTTTGTTGAGATTATTGCAATCAACATAGATTTGATTCTTTCCTTTCTTTTTTCTTAATAACAACTATTTTTGCCAGCCAATAAAGGAACTGGACTTTATAAATTGAACAAACAACTAACAATTTTACTATATCCTCGTTGATCGCCACTTTCCTTTCTAATTCGAATATATTTCTCTTATGTTTCACTGGTTTGTCTAGAGGGTCCACATTCAACCAGTGTGAAGCGAAAGATGGATTAATCTCCATCATGTTAGAATGAGACCAATCAAGCACTCTCTTGTGGTTTGAGAAGAAATCTATCAATTTCTTCATAGACATGTTTGCACCTAACTCCTGTGGTGTTGCGAATTTGATCATCTAATGCAGAGTTGAAGGGATGCCACATAGCTCATGGATCGACGACCTCCCCAGAAAAGCGTGTAAGCTGAAGGAGCTTCCACCCCTTGGAACATGATTTAAAGATTCACTCTTTCGATGTAAACAGTCAATGTGATCTCTCCATTTGTATTTAACCTCTCTCTACTGAATCCAGAAAGGATTGCTGGAAAATTTATGACACTCCCTTCGTTCATTCCCATCTCTTTAAAGGCTATTGGGAACACGATGTTGGTCGAGCTGCCACTATCGATAAATATAATTATAACCAAATAGTTTGCAATGTGCAACATGACAAGCTGATATATGTGTGAAATGTATACCTTTTGTGTCCATAATTGTAATCATTTAATGTATATTTCACCCACTTATCATATATTTTAGGTAGATTTGATGTTGTTTTTGAGTGTTTTTGTGTTTGATGTGTGTAGGGAGGAGATTAAGCATAAATCCATAAGTTTGAGCCATTTTTGGATAGATTTTGACCCAAATATTGCATGTATGAACATGATTTCAACCAAACTAGAGTATAAAGAGCTTAAGGGGGGAAACAGAGCCAAATTTTAACAAAGACCCGTATGGGTTCAGTCAAAATTTGCCTCTGCGAGGCAAATTTTGACCCAGCTCATTTCATCTTGGTCGAAAATGATCGGATTATGTGGTTTTTCCTGAACAGGGGACCATTTTGGCCGAAATCCAATCATCTTGGGCGGAATTTTTGAGCGGTTACTAACTATAAAAGGGGCAAAACAGAGGTGGCTCAGGACTTTTGGCAACTTTTTGCAGTTATTTGATTCAAAACATTTCCAAACCTTTCGAAACACAAATTTGGATGGGAATCAAGGCTAGATCAACCTAATTGAAGGGGATTTGAAGAGAAAGGTGATGATTAGGGATTAGAAGACAATAATTAGGGAAATTAAACTCTTTTCTTACCTTGTAATGGCAATTTCTCATTTTGTAATTCAATTTGGCTAAATTCAAGGTATGAGTAGTTAAACCATTTTTGGATATTGGATTGAACTAGATGTAATGAATGTTATGAATTGATTGAATTATATGTTTACATTCTTTATTAGGTTTACAACAAATTTATGCTTTCTCTTATTCATTCGTTGTAGGCTTACACCAAATGGTTGATAGATTGAGACACAGATTGTAGCCGATACGCAAATCTAGGTGTCGTGTGAGTTTTTTTATGTGAGTACAGATCTAATCGATTGTGAAGTGAATGCTCATATGATGCAAATCCACGTGCTATTTGGAATGATATAGGATTAGATAATGAAACTGTTTGATAATTGTTTGTTATCTACGATGTTCTCGTCGGTACTAAGGGTGTTAGTCATTGTAGGATGGGTAGACCAACTCAATTTAAATTAAATTTGGTTTAGCTAGATCAATTGTTCATTGTTAGTCCATTGCTCTATTCATTGTAATATCCTATTTTCCTCGTTATTGATTCAAGTCATTTGTGAGAAGTAGTGTATTTTTGTAGGATACTTGTTTGATTGAATCATTTGATTTCTTAGTTTATTGGTAGTTGAATAGACTTTAAATTTCTGCCTAGAATAGAAACAAACTCAACAACTAGAATCGTGCTAGAATATAAAAATATCACAATAATAGCCGATTGTAGAAGCGGGCGGAGCAAGAAACTCGGATTGATATTTTTATTATTAAGAGGGAATTGTTTGTTTGTCAACTAATTTCCACATCAGAAGCACAACATCATGTTGAAGCAGTATCACTTATTCGCCATCACTCTTGGAGAAGGTTCTATCATTTAGTTGTGCATCCTCAGTTTCTTGACAAATCATTTGCGAGACCATTCTTCAATGTCACTTTGAGGAAAAGAGAGTGGTCCCTTTCAAATCTATGCCACCCAAGATTCTATGGACTGTGTGACTAATGTGCGGCTCCACCTTATAGATTGTGCGTGGTCTCATTCTACGTCAATTTTTGGCCTTGCTTGTTGATGGAGATTCAGTTAGCAAGATATATCAAGATATTTCAAGAAGATTTGTTGAAGATATTATAGAAGATTTGATATATCTTGATAAGATTTGATTTAGTTTTAATTTGATTTGATTTGATTTCTAGATTTGTTAGATTTGATTTTTAGCAAGATTTGATTTGATTTCCTAGTTAGATTAGGTTTAGAGATTTGATTTTCTCCCTATAGATAGGGCTTCATATTTTCATTGTAATTCAGTTTTCAGTTTAATAATATTTGTGAGTTTATTTCTCCAATTCTGAAAGCTCAAGAATTTCTGTGGATTACATTGAAATTCGAATTGACTTATCAACCGGACTTACACATCCGATTGTGGTGTCTTCTACCGTTTGCATCATTAGTTCTTCAGCTTCTTGGGGCGTATATGAGATTCTTCTGAAATACATCATTTGAAGGGTCGATAGTTCTTCAGCTTCTTGGGGTGTATATGAGATTCGTTTGGAATTCGTCATTTGAAGGGTCGAATTGGTGTTGCTGGACTTCCATCCTATTGTCATTTTTCCATTGTAGTTCTGTTCGTATTATTTCCGCGTCGTGTCTACTCTTGTTCCTGGGCTGCGATCTAAACCTCCCGGCGAGGATCGTATCATTTTGGTATCAGAGCCAGGTTTCGTTTGTCAAATAGGTTGTCTTTCTTTTCCTTATCATTTTGGTATCAAGAACCAGGTCGTGTCTCTCTTTTCTTTTCCTTTTAGTTTAATTTCGTGTCTAGTCCGTTCGTGTCCTGTCCACTTCAATTTTTTCGTGTCAGTTTTCGTTCTTTTCTTTTTATTTTCGTTTTTTTATTATTATCTATTTTATTTTCGTATTTTTAAGTATTATAATTAGTATTTTCATTTTTTTTATCTAATTATATATCTATATCATCAATATTTACCCATATCTCATCTATATCATAGATATCTCATTCATATTTACCCATATCTATCCATTCCATATCCATCCATATATTTATCCATATATTTTAATATTTATTCATATATATCTTATTAATATCTTATCATATTCATCCATACATATCTCATTCATATTTATCCATATCTAGATATACATATCTATTCATATATATCTCATCTATCCACATCCATATCATATCCATATCCATATCCATCTCATCCATATATCTACCCATATCTATTAACCATATCTAAGCATATATCTCATCCATTTAACCTTATGTATCCATATATATAACCCATCCATATTTTTTTTCCCATATCTATCATATCCTCTTTCATCTATACCTATCTAATTGAAGGATTAAGAAAGCCATAATTTGAGTGATACACGAGCGTTGAGTGATCAATCATTATGAGTGATACACGAGAGTTTGTGAGGTGGTGAGATCTACTTTTTATTATTCGCAGAATGGGTGAAACTGAGTATGAGGATAGAGATAATGATGCAAAACTTCAAATGAGGTATATGATGAAGGTGTTGAAATCCGACTTAAGAAAGATGGCGAAGTCAGGGATGGAGATGTTGCATCAACGCCTTGATGCATTGGAGGATCACCGCAATACTCGTAGGATTGGAAGAGGAAGAATTCAAGATGATGATTATTTGGGCAATAGAAAGATGAACATTCCTATTTTTATAGGAAGGAAAGATCCCGAGTTATATCTTGATTGGGAGAGGAATATTGAGCATACATTTGAGAGTCAAAAGATTTATGGATGTGAGAGAGTCAAATTTGCGGCTATGGGGTTTTCTGATTATGCTCTTACTTGGTGGGATCAATTGATGATTAACAAAGAGAAGAATCGAGAGCGGTCAATCATGACTTGGAAAGAGATGAAAGTTGTAATGAGGAAACGCTTTGTACCTAATTACTACTATCGAAAATTATGTTACAAGTTGCAGGATTTGAGGCAAGGGTCTAAAAGTGTAGAAGACTATTACAAAGAGATGGATGAAGCAATGATTCGAGCTAATATCATTGAGGATACACAATCAACAATGGAAAGATTTTTGGCTGGATTGAATTGGGAAATCCGAGAAGGAGTAGAGGAGCTACAACCATATGATCACTTGCTTGTCATGGTAGTTACAGCCAGATGTATTGAGGATCAATTGAAGAGAAGAAGGATTAATAGCAAAGACACAAGTCAAAATCAAGTTAGTTGGAAGGAGTCACAAACAGTTAGGAAACTCTCATCAGACCAGCTTCAATCAGAGAATAAGCAGACAATGGCAATGATAACTGAATCCGAGTCGATGAGTGCTTCAATTCAAGAGCTCAAAGAAGAGGATATGAGAGTTGCTACAGCTTTGGAGAGTCATGTTGAAGACAATGAAGAATTTGAGGATCCGGCTACACTCACTATCATTACCAGTCCAGTTTTGGGAATGCAAAGCCAAAGTCAAGAGACCAAGTTAGAAGACATAGTAGTCTATACTCCATTGGAGGAAGGTTCAGTGGAGGAGAAGGTTGAGGTGGAAATAGTTCATAAGTTTATTGCTGCAAGAACTATTATTCTAATAAGGAGGATGCATGAAGATATGCAATTGCCGAAGTTTGAACATGATGATGCGCCAAATAAGCCAACAAAGGGCAATGTAAGATGGTCAATTGAATCCGGTGCAGACATGGGTTTGAGGACAAATCCTTTTGAAGAGGAGGGGAATGATGGAGATTCAGTTAGCAAGATATATCAAGATATTTCAAGAAGATTTGTTGAAGATATTATAGAAGATTTGATATATCTTGATAAGATTTGATTTAGTTTTAATTTGATTTGATTTGATTTCTAGATTTGTTAGATTTGATTTTTAGCAAGATTTGATTTCTAGATTTGATTTGATTTCCTAGTTAGATTAGGTTTAGAGATTTGATTTTCTCCCTATAAATAGGGCTTCATATTTTCATTGTAATTCAGTTTTCAGTTTAATAATATTTGTGAGTTTATTTCTCCAATTCTGAAAGCTCAAGAATTTCTGTGGATTACCTTGAAATTCGAATTGACTTATCAACCGGACTTACGCATCCGATTGTGGTGTCTTCTACCGTTCTGCATCATTAGTTCTTCAGCTTCTTAGGGCGTATATGAGATTCTTCTGAAATACATCATTTGAAGGGTCGATAGTTCTTCAGCTTCTTGGGGTGTATATGAGATTCGTCTGGAATACGTCATTTGAAGGGTCGAATTGGGGTTGCTGGACTTCCATCCTATTGTCGTTTTTCCATTGTAGTTCTGTTCGTATTGTTTTCGCGTCGTGTCTACTCTTGTTCCTGGGCTGCGATCTAAACCTCCGGCGAGGATCGTATCACTTGTTTATCCATGTTGGTCCTTAATATCAGAGTTGTCGTGCTTAGACAGAAGCACGAAATGCAGCGGAATAATTAATCATCACATACACTTATGTTTTTCTTTAAAGATTAGTTAAACTCAGGGATTGATTAAAGTTTCTTCATAGTTATACACTAGCAATATGATTGCTAGGTTTAAAGTCGTGTGAGCAATGAAACAGTAAAAGAACACAATGTTTATAGTAGTTCGATCCAAATAGATCTACGTCTACTCCTTAGCCGAAATGCTAAGAATTCACTAAGTAAGTATATAGAGAACAAGGATTCGCCTTTTTCCATTAAGTAGGCAGTGAGCTTTCGGCCTGACTACATGACAGCTATCCTCAGATATTCTGAATTCCTCAGGTGTAGGTTCGGCTGAGTCAAGGGCACACCTTCGAAACACTTGCCTTTCCTACTTTGGAAGTATTATAGTCACTTCCTGACTTTTCTTCAGATGCAGCTAAACGCCCGTCTTATTCTTGACCTTTTCAGGTGTTCGACTGGTGGATTCTTTGTGAAAAGAAAGGTATCCCAATGATTGAAGAATCTTGAGTGCAATCAAGAATTTCTTCAATGGAGTGTCAGTAAATCAATGAAAGACACTTCTGGTTGTTGAGAGCTTTGAATACTCTTTATCACGGGCTCTCAACTGACTACTTTTCACTTTGTTCGCTTTGTCAAAGGAATCTCACACTTAGGATGTTTGCGAATGTCGGTTGTGATTGAAGCAGTAGTCGATTCTCACTTTTGGACCTGCCTTTTATAGATGGAGATTCAAATCTTGAATCTCCATATCCGTTAGACACAACGGCTCCTTTGTCCGAAAGTGATTTAACTTGATCAGTCGCTTTTGGCATTGATCTGTACTTTCCGAACTACTTCGGGAAGGCCTCGTCCTTTGTGTGTACTTTTGTCAGAACGGGAGTAAGGCTTCAGTCTTCAGACAGTCTTGTTTTGCTAGGATCTTATAGCACAACCTGCTAGATGAATATCCTTGGCGATATGCTAGATGTGTAGTCTGCTGTTGCAACTTCCGCTGACTTTTGGTTCCATTTTACTTCCATCTGCTAGCGTCTTTAGCAGTTTGCTGACGTTAGCATATGCTAATTCCTTAGCATTCTGCTATCGTCCGACTTCTAGCGAACGACATTCTCCGATGTCTGCTAGGAAACCTTCTAGCAAACTAGTCTAATACAACTCAATATATGACCTATACAGGACATTACAAGATATGCTAGACTATCTAGAATTCAGCAAATGATCGACCAAATGCTAAGGTTTGATTCAACAAAACCTTTTTACAAATAAATCCTAAGGGAGATTTTAGGAATAATTTCCCAACAATTTCCCCCTTTTTGGTGCGATCAAAGCTTACTATCATTTGCTGAAGCTAAGAGGAAGAATGTCTGTGTTTACAAGACTATGCTAACCTAGTAATCTAACACAGAGTTTATCCCCCTCAACAAATGCTGGGAAATATTTCTCTATTAATCACATAAGTAAATATTGTGCTATAATGTTTTAGCACCAAGAAATTAACATGCACTTAAATACACAAATAGTGTATTTCAACTAAGGCACACAGTGAAAATCAGAGATTGACAATGAGAGGTTGTCTCAGTCTGATCAATTTTCATTCATATGATAAATTCATTACAGATACAATGAAAATGATAGACAGAGACAGGCAAAAATACCAGAACAGAATATAGTCAGGAGTCTGGAGCAGGCTTCTTTAGCTTCTCCAATTCGTCGAATTTGCCTGATGCCATCTGCACAAATGAGTCCAAGAACTCCTTAGCAGCTGCTCGTTCAGCGGCTTCTAACTCAAAATCCTTAGCAATCCTCTCATTTTCCTCTTCGAGCATCTTGATTTTCAGCTCTGTTTCCTTCTGCTTAAGCTCCTCAAGAGCTTTCCTCTTCTCTTCTTTGGCAGCCGCTCGAGCTTTTTTTGCTTTCTTCCTCTCAGCAGCCTCAACAATCCTCCTTGCTTCCCCCTCTTTGATTGCATCCAAGAATCTGGAGGAAAAGGAATTAACTTTATTTTCCACCTGCTACTTATACTCTGCTACGTCTGCCTTGACTTCCTGCAAAGTAGCCTTGACAGAGGAAATATCGGACTCGACTGAATTCACCCTGGCTGTTACAGTATCAACATTGGATTTGACTACCGCAATCTCTCTTCGTATGTCCGTGGCTTCTATCACCATTCTCTCAGATATGGTGGATATAGCACTTTGAACGACCATTTGAACTACTGAGTTCAGATATGTTGGAAAGTGGAGAGAGTTGACCGGAGTGGCAAAGAAGGATGAAGTAGTAGGAACGATGATTGCTTGACTCTTGGAAGTGGAGATTTCTTCCATGACTACGTCTGTGCTTGCTGTTTCAGTAGTATCAGCTCTATTGGCAGTAGCTAGCAGATAGATTCCGTCCTCGATCTCCTTTAAATATTCTGCTTCAGCAGCAGCATTGGCAGCTTCCTCTAGCTTCCATGCTTCTTCTAGTGAATGTGCTAACAGATAAGCCCGAAAATCTCCTCTCTGTTCCGGTGTGATACAATCTCAAGCCTTTGAGCGTTGCGCTCTTCTGCCTCACGAATCGCAGCTAGCCTACCTTGTAATTTTGATTCTTCGAATTTCACAAGTTCAGCTTGGCATTTCTTGTATTCAACAGCTTCTCGGGCTTGATGCTTAGATAGTTAAATGTGCGTGTCAGACAACCCATCCGGAGCAAACGTAGATTTCGGCAAGGAATGTGAAGAAGATGTCAGCCGATGAGCTTTAATAGCCTGGATCCTTGCTGTAAAAGCCTTATCACTATATTGTTTGGAACAGGGGGATTGATCCATCCAATTATTTGCACATTGCTCCTCGCGTCTCCAGAAGCTTAGACCTTTCCATGCCATCAGCATTTCTCGTTCTTCTAAGCAAATCTCTCTCGAAATATAATCATATTTCTTCCATCTCCTGAGCTATTGTTTTAGTCTATCTCCGTCAACTCCTTCTTCAAGCTCTCCAGCGAATACTTCCTTCATTTCCTTTTCTACCATCAGATCCACAAACTCCTCAATTTCTCGTCCAAATGTTTCAAAGTTAGAATTTATCTGATCTTCTAATGATGTCTCGGTACACCACTGAGAAAATCTTCCAAAGTAGAATGTAGGGCCAGGAAGCCCATTGAATGGTATACGGAGTTGATTGTTGTCTGTTGTGGAGATTTTCTTCAATTCTTTTGCATCATAAACATTTTTGATGTCTTCATCAGAATCGGATTCAGAGATGCAAGTGGAAGAGAGAATTTCACGGTTTCCTATTTCAGCATCGGAAGGAACTTCTGTGTGAGGACCTTTATAAGAATTTGCTTCCTCATTTGGAGCAGACGGTTCTTCGATAGCAATCTGTGGAGAGCAGACTTCGCGCTCAGCAAATGAGTGCTCAGTAAATGAGGAGTGCTCCTCAATGAGTCCAATCTTCTCAGTAGATTCATCTCCATCACCACTTCCTTCCTTGTAATCTGATTCTCTCTCGACTCAAGAAGGACCTGCATCCGGATTCCCCGGAAGCCGTCTGGATGACCCTCGGATAAGATGTTCCTCATCGGAACTACTTTCTAAGTCCACAATCAATTCCACCTTATTGAATTTGCCGGCCCGAAGAGCTTCATCAAGCTCTTCGTCTGACATAGCATCTTGTTCAGATATTATTGCTCCTTCATCGTCAACTAAGGGAATTGAAACGGTGATCCTTCCATCTTTGATGCCCTTCCCTTTCTTGGCAGCATTTCCTTCCATAAATGCCCCTTCTAGTAGTTGAGCGGCTTTCTTCTAAGCTTTGTGTTCTTCAGCAGCTGTCTTGATTCGTTCGAATTCTTTATCTCTCCCTTCGAACGTCATCTCAGTGATAAATTTCTGGTATTGCCTCTTTTCCTGCTCTCTTCTTTGAGCATCACGCTTTCTCTTTGTTGCTCTCACTCCCTGAATCCGCTCTTCATGGCATCTGGATGACAAAGGGATGTGATCTGGATTGGCTTTAGCAGCTTCTTCTGATGTGACTTCAGTAGTCTTCTTTTCTGCTGCGGCGTCAGTAGCATTCTTCTTTGTTGCGGCTTCAGCAGCCTTCTTCTCTGCTTCTGCTTTTTCTAATTCTTTCTGCTTTGAAGTTAGAATCAGCTTTCTCTTTGTCTTCTTCTTTGCTTTCCTTGCAGGACAGGTGATGCTAGATCTCTTCTTCGTTGGAATTTCCATAGCCATAGCCCCAAGAACAAGCGGAGGTTGTTCGGCTTCCTTTGCAGTCATGATCTCGTTAATTTGGTCTGCTGGTAAATTTCCCAATTTCTCAATCTCCTCGAGATTCTTGAAGCAATGCTATGTCTCAGCATTCATCTGGAGTAGAGCAATCTCTTCAGCAGACATAGGAATAGCCGGCTGTAATATTTGAACTGCCGTAGTGGCTGCATCTGGTTCTTCAGGGGATGTGGGTTTGTCCTTGTCCACATTTGATTTCCCAGTCAGCTTACGAGGATTTCTGACATTTACAGGTTTGGGCTCTTTCCTTGTCGCCGGAATGTAGTCTGTAGGAAGAAGACTTACACCACGATCGACTCTTGTGTTGGTGAACAGCATTTCCAAATAATTGCTGAACTTTAGCCCAAAATTCACGTTCGAAGAGAACGTTCCATCTACTGCCATATGGTCATTCTTCCGAGCATGTTCAGCCCATCGCTCAATGAAGAATTCTGCCCAATTACCTTTAACATTGTCGTTCAATGCCATCATAACGGTATACTTCTTGGCAGAGAGTTCCGAGTAGGAACCGGCGTCACATTGGAGCATCTTGATTACTATCTCCGCAAGGAGCTTGTACTCATCAGAAAGAGTGTTAATCGGTGTAGCAACCTTAAAAGTAATCACCTGCCCTTTCTTGTCTTTTAACTTCCCTGGTTTCTTCTATAAATTCTAGCGTTTCTCCATCTCAACAAGATCATTGACCTTGTATTGAGAGATTTTTGTCCCATAATTTCGAAGCCCAAACGTCCTCGAAAGTAGATCAACACTTACTTCCACAAAATTTCCATATACACAAGTTTTGAACGATTTCTGATCGTCATTCATAACTACCCTAGCATAAAATTCTGAGACCATATGTGGGTGAAAGCGATCAGGCTCAGCAGAAAGATATTTTACCAATAACTCGGAGTTAAGAAGATCCAAAATCCACTTTGGAATGTGTTTGATGGCGAGAGGCATATAAAGGATTCTGTCTTTCATAATTTGTGCCAGACGCCTCTGCTCCATCGTATGACTGGATAACTCCTTTTTCCGAGCCAAAACCACCAATCTGCTGTACAGAACTGGCTCATCAATGTCTTCCTTCTTCATGATTCCGGTGAAGCCGGGTGCATGTCGAACATGCAGTGGCGAATCTGTAGGGGGTGGAAAAATGAAGGTGGGTGGTTGGAATGGGGATGAAGGGATAAGGTTTTCTGGGTTTTCGGTAGGAGTTGATTCAGGGTGAGCGGTATCGATTGATTCTTGATTTTGAATGACTGGAGAATTGGGATTGGTTGCCATGGTTGGGAATTTTGAGTGTGAGTAAGGAATTTTGGAGAGGGTTTGAAGAAAAAGATGTGAGAAGTTTCAGAGGGTTAGGGATTTGAATTGCGTCTTGCGGAGAGATGAAAGGGTTCGGAGGATGAATTGAAATCAACGGTAGAGATTGCCCCCTTTAAATTCAATCGATGGCTAGGGTTAAAAGGTCAAGTCGTGCGAGTACGCACGTTCTCCAGAACTTGAGTGCCGATGACGTGGCATGATCTAATTTGTCGCCGCCGTCTGTGCGCATTAAATGCACCTGTTTAGAGATTCAAAAATCTCCCGCGTCTGAGAGATAAGATTCAGCAGCCAGAAATCTCAGCATTAAGTGAGTGATCTCATCAGCGAGAACTCCTGACGTCGGATAATGATTAAAAACTGTCAAGAAATCCCACGTATTGCCAATAATCTTTATATCTCCGATATATAAAATCCATCACTCTCCATCTCTGGTTCATGCTTGAACATAATTATTTCCGGTTTGACCTTTACTTTATGAGATTACTGTTCTCTCCGAGCGGCTGTTCGTATTCCGAGGGAAACAGTAGACCGAAGTGATTCTATAAATAGCATGCCCTGAGATACTTCTTGATACACCTTCTGACTTACTTTGCTTTCCCTTCTCATTTCCTCAAGCAAACAAAAAAAAACTTTTCTCCAGATATCATTGAACATGCCTATGCTCTCTTTGTACCAAGGAACAGAATCCTGTATGAGTCCGGTCTCTATGCGGAGTATGAGGCCGACTACCAGGTGGCGGAGACGACAATGACTAGTCTCCATGCCAATAGGCTTGGAAAGTTCGTGTGCATCACCCCACACGCTTTCCAGAGGGATCACCTTCGACACTTCATTCGGTCGAGTGATGCCGAGGGAGACTCCATTTTTGGTCTCTTCAGGAACCAACTTGTGAGGTGGACTCCCGACACCTTTGCTGTCAATTTCAGCCTGCCACGAGGTCCGATATCTGTGATGGACTATCGCAGTGAAGAGATAGCTCCAGAATGGACTTCATGGATGAAGTGGAGGGACTCTCCGGAGTTCGAGTTTTCCCCTACCTCTTCAGCTTACGGCCGTCAGACGACGTACAAGGTCATATTCCAAATTGTCTGCGGGATGATCGTCGGGGAGGACCCTGATGACATGATATTCTCCCGCGAGACATGGATGGCCATGATGGCGTTCGACAATAAGGCGATGGTGGACTAGGCAACCTTCGTCTTCCAGAGGGTGCAGCGGTGTGTCCGGAGCTTCCCAAATCTTCCTGTCCACTACGGGATGCCATTAAGTTGGCTACTAGAGCAGAGATTCCCGGATCTCGCTCTGGGTCCCTCTAACCTCAGGGGGGTTGATTTCTACCCTTTTAGGCCGTTGCCTCCATTTTGAAAATTGTTGTATCTGTTCTCTCCATGTAAATAGTTTTTGTAAATACATATATATGAAATGGTAAGTTGTTCATTCCAAATGACTCGTACTTATGTTCTGTGATCTTTGATAACTCAACACGATTTCAACCATATACTTATGCAAAACATCGATAATGGCTTCGAAAAATACTAACTTGTAGTAAAATCCGAATCGACTTTGCTTAGTAGACCTCTGTCTGCACCTCTGCTAGAATCCTAGCAAATGGATCGTCGAGCATAGCCATTCATTTTGCTGAATACGCAGCAACAACCATGTCCCCAAAATCTAGCAGACTTTGCTATGTTTTGGTTACGAAATCTGACGGTTGGGGACTTCTGGCAGACGAGATGGATCGACGGTCTTGAGTGCATATGTCCCATCGCACATTGTTTCTTTCTCCAAGAAACACTTGAGTAGTCTGACGTGGCAATTTTTCACTCGTCGCAGCCATCTGTGTGTATTAAATGCATAGCAGATGACCATTATACTTCTTCGGCTGAGCTGTTTTGACCTTCATGATGATTCTTCTCTGTCCGTCGTTTCATATTCCGAGATATGAATCATCATGTCTTTTCACTAGAATTCCAACCTGTCATAAGTGATAAGTAATGACTCTTTTCTATATAAAGACCCTTCTTGTGATGAACCTTAACACACAAGCGCCCTGATCTGCATACTTCTTCATAGATTCTTTCTAAGTCCTCCAAGAAGAAAATTATGGATTCTCCAGGACAATCCTTGGAACTTCGCCGCAACCAGATTCTTCATGAATCTGGTTTGTACTCTCTATATGACGATGATTATGTTGTGGCTGAAACGGTCACGAAGAAGCTTAATCAGAGCGGATTGGCTCAATTCGTTACAGCCACCCCATGGCTTTTCCATGGCGATATTTTGCGAGACTTTATCAAGGACTGCTCTGTTGAGGAAGGAGTCATCTATGGTTCCTTCCGCGGCAAGCTAGTCTGTTGGTCTCCGGACTTCTTCTCTCGACGTCTCAGCCTCCCCAGCGGTCCAGTATCAGTGTTGGACTACCGTTCGGCGGAAGTGGCCCCTGAATGGTTGTCGTGGCAGAAATGTCGACATTCCTCCTGGTTCGAATTTTCTCCTTCAGCTTCAGCATATGATCAGCAGACTCCATAATGGGTGATATTCAGTATCTCCCATAATATGCTGTTGAGAGAAAGTCTCGACGATCTCTCCTTCTCGAGAGAGACATGGCAGGCCATGATGGCCATTGATGATGAAGCCAAAGTTGACTGGGCGGGCTACATCTTTGACAGCGTACGAGAGTGTGTCAAACTTTACCCTTCGGTGCCTCTGCTGAATGGAATGCAGCTTAGCTGGCTACTGGAGCAGAGCTTCCCTCGAATAGCAGATGGCCGATCTAACCTTCTGGACACAGACTTCTTCCCGTTCAAGCCTCGCTCCCCCTAAGATAGGAAACATGTTGTTGTTTTTCTTTTACTCAACCCCCTTTTGTAAAGACGACCTTCAATGAATGAAATGTTATGATTTTTGAAATATGCAAATCTTTAAGAATCTGACTTCCAATTTTGATGTTTGCTGAAAGTTCAACCATCGTCTACTTAGCATCCTTTATCCTGGCGATTCTTGTTATGACAAGCTTTCCATAGCAGACGAATTCAGCATCCAGAATACGTAAATAATGTCTTCAGGAAATCCAAGAAATCCAGAAAGAATAAGAATAGCATCTCATTCGCCCATAGTCTCGTCTAACTCCATGAGACCCAATTTAATGCATAACTCCTTGAATCTGGATTCTGCTAGAGGCTTCGTGAATATATCTGCTATCTGATCTTCAGTGCATATATAGCGAACATCAATATCCTTCTTCTCCTGATGATCTCGAATAAAATGATGATGGATATCAATGTGCTTGGTCCTAGAATGATGGACCGGATTCTTAGTAATGCACATAGCACTGTTGTTGTCGCAATAAATCGGCACACATTCGGGAGAAATCCCATAATCTTGCAATTGTTGCCTTATCCATAAGATTTGTGAACAACAACTAGCGGCAGCCACATACTCTGCTTCTGTAGTAGATGTAGCAACAGAGTGCTGCTTCTTGCTGAACCAACTAATAAGCTTATGTCCAAGAAATTGACAAGTATCGCTCGTACTTTTCCTGTCAATTTTGCATCCTCCAAAGTCTGAGTCCGAGTATCCACTTAGTGCCAGACTGTCTGCTCTAGGATACTAAATTCCCAGACCCTCTGTGCATTTCAAATATCACACGATCCGCTTAGCAGTGTCAAGATGCGTCTTCTTAGGATTCGCTTGATATCTAGCACATAGTCCGACGGCATAAGATATATCAGGTCTGCTGGCGGTGAGATATAGCAGTGAACCAATAATTCCTCTGTAAAGAGTAGGATTCACATCATCTCCTTCCTTCTCAAGTGCAGCTATACACGTCGTAGTTATCGTAATCCTAAGACTCTTTGTCTTCTTTGGACAATATTTTGCAATCAGATCGCGAGTATACTTCTTTTGGTGAATAAAAATCCCTTCATTGGACTGCTGGATGATAAGCTCATAATTTCACTCACTTATCTATATTATTTTCCTACTATTTTATGTAGATTTATTGAGTTTATATATATATTTTATGCATGATGTCAATATTAGGTGGTTTTAGGTGTGTTTTGATGTTTATGCAGGTTTTTAGGCCGAAACTCACGAGAAAACCGTTCCGGAAGCAGTGACGTGTAAGAGTAGCAGTGAAGAGTTTTTCCACAAGAGGAATTCGGGCTATTGGCGCATGTAAATGGATGATGCTTTGAGTTAGCTCTCTAACGCAACTGGAATCGGGTCAATCGGAGTTCGGAGGAGGAAGTTATGGCCAAAACCGTGAGACCGCGCAGAAGGGACGAGAAGCCGCGTCGACAGACGCCAATCAGCATCGATCGACGGAGACCAGGAAGCCTCGTCGATCGATGTGGATCAGCCACGATCGACGCGAGCCTCTCTGCTGGAGCGGAAATCTGATAAAAATCGGATTTATTCATATCTTTAGCCCTAGAATTGATAGGATACACCCCCACCTCTATAAATATCCTAATAATGTCGATTTTGAGAGTACCTTTTGACCTTTTTATCATACTTCATTCCAGATTTCAGTTTTTAGAGAGATTTCCAAGAATTTTAGAGTTTATGTTTGAAGACAGAAGTTTGTGGGAAGACATTCAGATACAAGTCTCTATGCAATTCAGGTTATATTTTTCTATGATGAATATTCCTCTGAATATGTGTAACTAATCTCTTCCTCAGATTCTAGGGTTTCGAACTATCAATGTATACATGTTTGATTGATTGAATTATTTTCCCTTTCCCTTCGTAGTTTGTGAAATCTGTGTGTATTTATTATCTTGATTTGCTGATCACATCTTAGGATTATCTAGTTGATTACTTGAGACGTAACTGTGATAGTTTTCAATGGAAAGAGATTTTCACAATATAATCTGATTTCTTGTCGTAACTGAAGGAGATTGATTGTAGGAATAAATCTGTAGATCTTTGGAGTTAGTTAATTTATCTTCAGACCGAGCGGAGATAGGTAATTAATTAATCTACTTTACGAATTGTCCAACAAAGAAGTTCGTAATATTTTTTTTATGTTTCACTACGAAGAGGAATTAAAATTGGGAATTAATCGATTCATTCATACATGTCATACTTGATAGGTAGATATCCCTGGAATCTGTGCTTCTCTTATTTGAATCTAAAAGCTTTTTAATTTCCTGTTTAATTTTCATTAGCAAGTATTACAATTTTCAAAACAACCAAAACTTTTTAATTGCTTTTCCTAACCACTATTTTAAGAACGTCTGATTTAGTATTTAGGATTTTTCGTTGCTTCATTCCCCTGGATCGATAACCTTAGGGTTTACAAATTTATTTGCCACTATTTCTATAATTAATCTGTAGAAATTACAGTGATCAAATTGGCTCCGTTGACGGGGAGTGAACAGAAATAATCTTACTAATAAATCTGTGATTGAAATACTGATTTAGGCTGTAATTTTTTTGTACGTTTCTCTGAATTTTCGTATTTTCTGAAATTTTTCTCGCTTTTCGTATTCCACGTCGATCAACGCTATCCCTTGTCGATCGACGAAGTTGCTTTCCTCTCGTCGATCGACGCCGAATTCCTTTTTCAGAATTTTAGTTGTTTATTTCAGTTCGTTTCGTTTTATTTTCAGTTTTACCTCACTACCTCCTTTGCTGTATAGGTAGTGCATGAGTACAAGAGCTAGAGGAAAGGACCCGCTATATTACTACCCGGACATTGAAGCCACCTGCAGAAAGATCCGAAGGAATAAGCGTGCTCAGGAAAGCTCAAGTAATCACACGATGAAAGATAACGTACCACCGCCTCCACCAGTGCTAACTGCAGAGGAGCAGGCTATGCTTCTCCAAGAAGTCCAAGCTATGAGGGCACAAATCCAACAATACAATCTGGAAAGAGACCTCGAGAGGAACAATCCGAATGGAAGGGATCTTCGCCATAACCCACTGTTTGATGACAATCCCATCTATGAAGAGGATGACAACTAGGATCCTCCAGAGGAATCTGACGATGAGGAAGAAGAGGAAGCCATGCAGAACCGGTATAAACTTCGGTTCAGGGAGACAGACTTCAGGATTGGCATCAATACCAACAATTTTGAGCTGAAGACCGGATTGGTGCAGATGGTGCAACAAAATCAATTCGGAGGAAGGGCTACTGAGGATCCTTATGCACATCTGGATAAGTTCCTTATGCTCTGCAACATTGTCAAGATCGGAGGAGTCAGCAAGAGTGCCATCCGAATGCGTCTGTTCGCATTCTCTCTGAGGGATAAGGCACAATCATGGTTCACTGCACTGGACAAGGAAAGTATTAGCACATGGACTGAATTGAGGAATGAGTTCCTGGAAAACTTCTTCCCCCCGAATGTCATTAGGCAGAGAAGGAAGGAAATCATCAGATTCGCTCAAAGACCTGATGAGAGCTTTAGTGAGACATGGGAGAGATTCAAAGAGCTACTGAGATCTTGCCCCGGACATGGCTTTCCGCCAGGAGAACAGGCAGAAGCATTCTACGAGGGACTCAATGAGAAGACCGTCAAGTTGGTGGACACCACACTAGGAGACACCATCATGAAGAAAAGCGGAAAGAAGGCCATGGAATTCTTCCAAAAGATGGCCAACAACACTCAACGGTGGTCCTCAAGTCGAACTCGGCCTGTGATGGCGGTCGAGAAAGTGGTGGAAAAAGTTGCCGAGCAACCTGATTTGGCAGCCGAGCTGAAAAAGCTTAGGGAAGAGTTTGCTAATCTGAAGCAAGAGAAAACAGTTGCTGCAGTTGAAGCAGTGCAGGGTCCAACAGAGGAAGGCAATGCCAATGTAAGTACTCTTTATCTCTCGTTGTTTATCGACATTGTGAATTGTAATTTGAGAGAACATGAGAAAACATGCAGCCAACGGTAAATGTTGAAATTTGAGTTTTCTGGAATTTGTGTTTAAAATTTGCTTCTCTGAAATTTATGCGAAGCTTCATGTGAGTTCTATGTCTGAGGGTTGTGAAAGTTTATGACATTGTGATGGGTAGTCGATTCTTAGGGCTAAAAATGTGTTATGCTTTACGCATGCGAAAAAAAGGGGGGGCAATTCGTTTTCTTTCTAGGGTGACTTGAAAATTCTGATTCGAGTAAGGGAAATTACTTAAACTTATTATTTTTCTTGAGTCTGTGAACCAAACTTTCTGAATGATTTACTGAAGCATAAAGTTTGGGGGAGGGTATTTTTCCTTACTTGGATGAACTGTTGTGAGATAAGCTGTTTTTGTTAGAAATGAGGTGATCTATTTGTGCATTGTGTTTGCAAAGATATCTCGTGCTTATTTTCTGAGTTGGGTTGAGTACAGAAGCATCAAAGATGAAAACCGAAAACCATGCGAAAGGAAAGTCTGGATCAGTGGAAGAAAGTCCAACCCCAAGTTTTGAGAAGAAGGGGAAAGCACAGGAAAAACAAGTGCGTAGGTCTGGCCGGACTGCTTTAGCAACCATGGCTAGAAGGAATGCCAGACTCCCGCAAACAAGTGCGGACAATCCAGTGGAAGTGCCAGACGAGGAAGCACCCGTTGTGAAAAAGGGAGTGCAATCTGAGAAATCAAAGAAGGCGAAGGCGGATCCTTTACAAAATCTGGTAGATGCTGCCGCGAAGTTGCAAGTCACTGAAGAAAAAGAGAAATCAACGGGGAGCAAGAAGGTTACTCCAAATTCTTCAAGCACAAAGAAGGAGTCAAATTTAGCCTAGAAGGAGCAGAAGAAGCCAATCTCAAAAGCTCAAACCAAGAAAATAGTTACCCCAACAAAAGAATCTAGACAGAAGAAGATTGAGGATAGGAAACAATCTGAAGAGGAAATCTTTGAGAATGAAGAAAGTGAGGATGCAGAGCAAGAAGAAGAAGCAAGTCAAGAGAGTGAGGAAGTGATAACCGAATCTGAAGGTGAGTAGAATTCAGGAGAGAGTGATGCTGCTTCATCAGAAGAGCAAGCATCAGATGAGGAGGAACTCAAAGAAGAGTCAGAGAAGTCAGAGGCCAAAGAAGAAGAACCTGACGAAGAAGAGGTTGGTTCAAAGGAAGAAGAAGGAGAACCAGCTCAGAAACCAAAGAAAGTTAACAAGAGAAAAAGGGAAGAGGAAGTTCCATCAAACGAGCAAGAGCCAATCCCGAGAAATCCCAAGACAGGAAGGAGAATTAAAGTCATTGCGGTGAAAGAAGGAGAGACATCTGGCAAGTCTCAGAAAAAGGAAAAGCTGAATCAGAAAGAGCAACTTAAAAAGGGAAAGAAGAAAGTGGAAGAAGAAAAGGCCTTACTCTAGATGAAATTGACAACCTTCCCAAGTTCTCATCCAGACTACGCAAAGAAAGGATGAAGTTTGTCATGGAAAGGCAGCTGTTAATCGAAAGAGGCTTCAAGAACTTGAAAGTGCTACCTGCAGATTTGATGAAGCAGATTGAGCAGCAGGGATGGGAAAGCTTTGTGGTTCCACCATCTTTCCCCAACATTGCATTGGTCAAGGAATTTTATGCAAACTGTTAAAAACCATCTACTGAGAGGCCTGAAATTGTTGCTACTATTCGAGGAAAAGAAGTGAGGTTGAATGCTAAAGCAATTCATGAGGTATTTGGAACTCATGCTCCTGAGCCAGATGAGTTTATAGAGATCTGCCTTGCGCCCACAAAGAAGCAGTTAGATGACGGCCTGAAGGTGGTAGGACTCCCGGGAGCACACTGGAATGATGAGGCGAAAGATAACAAATATGTGCTCTCCAAGTTCCTGCATTCGGAGGCAAATTTATGGCTGCAGTTTTTGAAAAACAGGATCAGCCCGACCACCCATAACACCAACATTGGTCAGGACCGCATCTTGCTGATTGCTGCCATTTCATGACGAAGAGCCGCGCAAGACTATGAGAACTCACTTCAATGTTGGGTATCTGCGCCAAATGCATGAGAACTCCCAGAAGAAGGAACGAGTGGAGCCCCTGTCAGCTAACCAGTCTTCTGTGCAGGTTTTGCAAGGTAAGTTGGATGACATCTCTGAGCAAAGCACCCAGCTCCTGAAGGAATTTGAGAACCTCCGTACTATGATGAAGGAGATGCAATTTCAAATCGAAGAATTGGTGAAGGAGGTGCGGAACAAGAAAGCCGAAAAAGGGACGTCTGCTGCTGGATGATAAGCTCATTATTTTACTCGCCTATCTATATTATTTTCTACTATTTTATGTAGTTTTATTGAGTTTATATATATATTCTATGCATGAGCCTATACTAGGTGGTATTATGCGCATCTTGGTGTTTTTGCAGGTTTTAGGCCTAAATTCACTTGAAAGTCGTTAAGAAAGCAGTGACTTGTAAGAGTAGTAGTGAAGAGTTTTTCCACAAGGTGAATTCGGGCTATTGACACATGGTAATGGATTATGCTTTGAGTTAGCTCTCCAATGCAACTAGAATCTGGTCAATCGGAGTTCGGGAGAGGAAGTTATGGCCAAAACCGTGAGACCGCGCAGAAGGGGCGAGAGACCACGTCGATCGACGCCAATCGGCATCGATCGACGCCAAATAGATGGCCACGATGATCGATGCCAATTAGCCACGATCGACGCGAGCGAGTCTGCTGGAGCGGAAATTTGATGAAAATCGGATTTATTCATATCTTTAGCCCTAGATTTGATAGGATACACATCAACCCCTATAAATACCTAACTAAATTCAACTTTTTGAAGCATGCAATCATATTTTTCAGTTTTTAGAGTTTGGAGACTTGGGGAACACGAAACCCTTTTATTTTCTTGTAAGTTCTTTATGTTTATGCAATACAATATGTTTTCTTTTGGATTTCTATCTGCGATGAGTGGCTAGAAACCCCAGCGGGTTCTAGGGTTTGATATTATTACGGATGCATGTTAGGATTAATTAATTAGGTTCATGATTCCTGTGGTTATTTTATAATTCTAGATTAATTCAAGGACCGAGAGGTGACGATTAATTTAGATGTCTAGCTATTGATAGAAGGACCGAGAGGTGAATATTGATAGTGGGATTGGGAATGCATGATACAATCTACACTAACCAAACAGATGTACTAGATTGTAGGAATTGAACTTATTTGCTTATCAGATTGACTAATTTGGTGTACTTTGAGATCGAGCGGAGATAGTCACTAATTAGTAATCTAGGTTATATTTGCCAAACAAGGAAATATAGCATTGTTGCAGTATTCCACCTGTTAAATTAATTGGTTCCTACATGTTATCCATAATAAGATTTCTTCCCTAGAATCTGTGTTCTTTTCAATTTGATTTCAAAACCCCTTTAATTTTCAGCATTGTCATTTTTATTTTCCAAACAAAACCCTAATTTTGAATTCCTCAAACAATGAATCTTAGGATCATAGCTAGTATATAGGATAGTTTCCCCACACAATTCCCCTGGATTCGATAACCTTAGGGTTTACAAATTTATTTGCCACTGTTTCTATAATTAATCTGTAGATTTTACAGGGATCACTGGAAAGAAGAAGAAGCCTACTTGAGGGATGTGGTTAACTCTAAACTGTATCTTTTGAACAAAAACTCTGTTTTTTTTTTAATTTGTGCTTGTGTGGATGTTTTGGGTGAATGTGTGAACCCATTGCTTTAGTTTGTTTGGTTATGTTTGATGTTTTTATTTTTGAAGGGATGTTTAGTTTGTTTTAGTTGATGGTGCAAGGAAATGTTATGAAGTATTGATAGATTGTCTATTATCTTGTCTCGGGCTTGATGATGCGGGTGTGTGAGTAATCTCTTTCTCTTGAAATTTCATGAATGGTAATTGAGTGATTGAGAGTCAGTCCCCAAGATTTTCAAGTTTAATTTTAGGATGATAGGCTAGCTTGAGGAACAAAGGCTGTAGTTGTTTGGTTTTTGAAAACCTGATATGCTACGTGCTTTAGTTTAAATGGTACTTTAGTTGTGCTAAGAAAAAGAACATGTGAGATTTCACCTACCTGAAAATGTTAGGCCATTTGAGACGAAATTTGAATGAGTATTACATGAGGAAATGATTTAGGCAGTCTCTTCATCTTTGTGCTTGCAGAAGTTCTTTTCATTGTACATGATTTACCTTTGCACCTAGTTTTGAGCCTTGAGCCTTTTTGTTGACTCTGACCATAAAAGATGTGAGCTATTTACCGATACACTCGCGCTGATTTGAGAGGTAGGCTTGCTTAGGTTCTTTCACTTAGCGATCAGAAGAATAATAAAAAAATAGAGTTGTAATAGATTGAAAGTGTAGAAGCCTGAGAGCTTGTTTGTAAATAAACCATGCTGCAGCCTGTAAGTGGCATGAGTATAAAAAAAAAAGAAAAAAGAAAAGAGAGAGAGAAAAGAAAAGAAGAAAAAAATAGAAGATTGGATGGGACAAATAACCATCTAGAAAAAAAAAGAAGTTCATGAACGGATTCGTGAACTGAATCACGATGCCCGTTTGCCAAGGATCGTTAATTGGAATATCAAAATAAATTGCTATGCCTATGAACAATCCTAGCATGCTCCTATATTATTATGCATAAGAAGGTTTATGCGGAATACCTGGATTGATGAGCTCTGAAGAACAAGTGCGCGGAGATGCCCTTTGATCTTTCCCACGCACAAAGATTCAATTCCTAACAGATTGAGGAAATAAATCTTTAAGAAAATAAAGCAGTTATTTTCGAAAACAAGGAGAGGGAGAAGAAGAAGAATCCTTCTGATTTGATCATCTGATCTGTATCCCAACTCGATCTAAAAATCTGGTGAAGATTCTCTATCAGATCCCTTGCCCGGTTGAGAAGCAGAATTTCCTCCTCGTTCTCAAATCCTAGTCGATCACCACAGCTCCCAAAACCTGGTTTGCTGTGTGCAACTTATGATCTTGTGGTGTGTTGAGATCTGAGGAACTGAGGCCTATTTATAGGAAAATACTGGACTCCTATAGGGCTTGAGTTTCATGGGCCAGACCAGGGACCAGAATGCAAATAGCAAATAAGGCCTATCAATTAATTAATTCTCATATTCAACCCAGAATATAATTAATTAATTAATATTGATTCATTCCACTAGAGAATCAATATTGTCCTACCTATTTGCTACCACGTTTTGAGGTACTGGTTGCATGGGCTCGGTATATCCCCACATTTAAGGTTACAGATATTCGTTAATTAATTTAAGCTCTGACAAGCTACTTAATTAATTAACATCTTATATTCCTAAATCAATCCACTCAAACCTTTTCACTTATGCTTGAACTTAATCAGCCCGTAGGACTTAGCATAACAAACCTTTTGAGCTGTTCAGGGAATGTCACCATCCTATACAGGATGTGGTTACCTAGTTCCAGTACCAGACAGTCATACACAAACTGCTATTACCCAAGATACAGATATACAAGCTCAACTAGAGCCTTTCACTGCAACTCAAAGTAATACACAATCTGCATATACTTTTGTACCTTCATTTAGGCTTAGGATCTCATCAAGCCATAGAGATCTAGATTCTTTTAATGTCAGATAAAAGAATCGATCTCGACTTAGGTCCTTATCAATGTGTGCCCCACACCAGCATCCCAAGCCATCCAAGATAAGATGCTCATTACTGCGTATGCTGCAGCCTACACTGACAGTTTATCCTGGAACTGTCTCAGCTGTGATAACTATTTATATCTCGCTAGGTCAAACGATCCATACGATCTTCCGTGATCTTTTACACACCGTATGATCTCCCTATCGACAAGATAAGAGGATAATTGTGTTTTTGACACATGTTAGTTAATTCAGATAGGAGACGAACATACAACATTTATGATTCCCAGTATATTAACCAATCGACCCTGTACATAAAATACCAATCATAATGCTTTCAGTATATAAATCCATCAATCTCCCACTTACACTCAAAGCATTATACAGGTGTTTTCCAGAGTATAACGCGTCTAAACTAATCTAGCTATTACATCAAACATTCTACGTGGATAGACGAGACAGGGCACAACTCCTCACAGGGCACAACTCCACACACTGTCCAGGGTTAGACTGGTATCTCGCTACCATGCCTACAGCAAAGCAGATATCTGGCCTCGTACATAACATTGCATACATGAGGCTCCCCACGGCCGATGCATACGTCACGTTCCTCATTTTATCTTTCTCCCTTTATGTCACCGGACACTGATCCTTGGAAAGATATATGCCATGTCTGAAGGGTAACAGACCTTTCTTGGCAGTTTGCATCCTGAAACGGGCAATCACAGTATCCACATTATGATCCTTGAAACAAGGTCAACATCCTCTTATTGCGCTCCCGCAATACTTTTACCCCTAGGATGTATCCTGCCTCCCCAAGGTCCTTCATATGAAACTGCTCGGATAACCACCCCTTTATGCCCGACAATACTTCCACATTGTCGCCAAATAGGAGAATATCATTATGGGAACACCACACTTCCGTTGACACATAGATGGTACACGCAACTCTCGTTTGAGCATTGTGAAAATCAATAAGATTTAATCACTTCATCAAAACACAGATTCCATGATCGTGAAGCTTGTTTAAGTCCATACAGCGACTTCCTTAGCTTCCAGACCAAATGTTCTTCGCCCTTCTGCACATAACCTTCTGGCTGTTGCATATAGATGTCCCTGTAGGGTTTTTACAGTGAACTGAATCACCAAAAACAAATTTGAACCGGATCGATTTATGGATATTGTACATAATTCTAATTCACAAAAACCTAGCATGCTCCTATGAATGTAATGCATATTTGTGGATTGATACTGACCTACCCCTTTATTACCACGTTATGAGAACAGGCTGCATTAATTGAGAATCCCCATATTTAAGGTTACCGGACATCCATTAATTAATCGGAGCCTCTGACAAGCTCTAACTACAATTAATTAATATCTTATTATTCCTGAGTAGTACCACTCAAACCTTATCACTCGTGCCTGAACTTAATCTGCCTGCAGGACTTCGGCACGATGAATGTTATTGAGCTGCTTAGGGAATGTCCCCATCCTATTACTCGGATATGGTTACCTAATCCCAGTCTCAGGCGATACTTCATGAACTACTGTTACCCAAGATGCGGATATACGAGCACGTTACTTAGGCTCTCCACCATGGCAAGTCAAAGCAACAATCAACCTGTGCAAACCCCTGAACCTTCGTTAGGATTTGGACTCAATCAATATAATGAGATCTTATATTCGCTGATGTCAGACAGACGAATACATCTCACTGCGGTCCATCAATACGCCACCTCTGCGTACCAGCATGTCAAGTAACTAAGACAGACTACTTATTCCGACAATGGCGCAGCCATCCGGGCAGACGTATCCTCATACGCTATCTCGGCTGTGATCAGGTTTATGTCTCACTAGGTCAAGTGATCATACTATCTTCTGCGATCTACAACACGCCGTATGATCGTCCCTATCGGTGAGACAAGAGGATACCATTGTTCATACATGTACGATTATTAATAGATAGGAGAAATATACCGTTGTATACTCATTATAATAAATACTTTCAGTATACAAAACCCATCAGTCCCTACCTTCTTCAAGGTGACCGTTTAGAAAAGCGGTTTTGACATCCATCTGCCAGATCTCGAGGTCCATATGCGCAGCTATGGCAAGGAGTATCCGGATGGATTTGAGCATGGCTATGGGTGAAAAGGTTTCATCATAGTCAATGCCCTCTTTCTGACTATAACCCTTTGCCACCAGCCTGGCTTTAAAAGTCGTGATCTTTCCATCCGCCCCTTTCTTTCTTTTGTATACCCATTTGCACCCTATGGCCCTAAAGTCATCCGGCAAATCAGTTTTCTGGTAAACATCGATAGCAGTTATGGATTCAATTTCAGAATCCATGGCGACACGCCATTTGGCAACATCTTTCTCTTGCACTGCCTCTTCGTAAGTCAGTGGGTCAGAGTCCTCATGTCTGTCTTCCGGGCTCAAGTCCGAAGACTCACCCACTAACATGTACCTTTCTGACTGGAAAATAACTCTCCCACTACGATGAGGCATCGGTGTCGTGTCAGTAGTAGGTACAGTGACTTGTGGTCCTGCACCTTGCACTGAAGAACGTGTCTGTGGTGTTGTGCCTCTCACAGGTGCACCCACATCTACACGTTCCCCTTCCCTTGGAATTGCATTTTCGTTCTCAATTTCTTGAAGAACGATATCACTCCTTGACCTGTGATTACTCACATACTCGTCCTCCAAGAATCTAGCATTGGTGCTAACAACGACCATTTAACTCTCAGGACAATAAAAGTAACCACCTTTCGTTTGTCTAGCATACCCTATGAATAGCATCACTTTTGACCTACTTTCTAACTTATCAGGTTCCTTCGACAGTACGTGTGCCGGACAGCCCCATACTCTAAACTTGCACAAACTGGGTTTGCGACCAAGGAAGAGCTCAGAAGGTGTCATAGGAACTGATTTATAAGGCACCACATTAAGCACGTAAGCGGCTGTTTCCAATGCGTAGCCCTAAAACGAAATTGGTAAGTTTGCATAACTCATCATTGATCTTACCATCTCTAGAATAGTCCTATTTCTTCTTTCAGCTACACCGTTTTGCTGGGGAGTACCCAATGCAGTCCATTGGGATGTAATCCCATTTTCTGACAAATATTGCAGGAACTCGTTACAGAGGTATTCGCCACCACGGTCAGATCGCAACGACTTGATAGTTTTCCCGACCTTCTTTTCTACTTCAGCCTTGAACTCTTTGAATTTCTCAAAGCATTCAGACTTGTAGCAAAGCAGGTAAACGTATCCGTACCTTGAGTAGTCATCAATGAAAGTGACGAAGTACTTGTACCCTCCACGAGCCTGCGTGGACATCGGTCCACATAAGTCAGAATGGATCAATTCCAACACTTCCTCTGCTCGAGACTGACTAGCCTTGAAAGGTTTGACATCTTGCCCTCGATGCAGGATTCGCAGACTTGATAAGGTACAGCCCGGACTAGGTCCAATGTACCATCATCTGCAAGTCTTTGAATCCGCTTCAAGCTGATGTGACCCTGTCTCAAGTGCCAGAGATATGTAAGATCCTCATCAGAAGAAGTAAGTTTTCTCTTTCTAGGATTATCAATTACATATGAATTACATGCAATACTTGCGGACATATTTGATCGAAGTAACATAGAGATTGTAAACCAACATATCATAATGGACAATATTGTTATTACCAATGATAAAATCATAAATAACAAATATCCATAAAAGTTGATCAAATTTGTCCTGCCGATAAACCACGGCCGACAAATAAATTCTCAAATGTACTTTAATTCATCAAAACATAAGGAAAAGAAAACTCCATGAAGCTCCGTCTTAAAAAATTGCCTTCATCCAGTTTGGTATCTTTTTGCCATCACTCACCAGCCTTGTCGGCACGGTCCCCTGCAAAGTACAACAACATGATTAACAAGTCAGCGCTTACAGCTCTTGGAAGAGCAACGCCACACTCTAATCATGCTTCAGTTATACATGCAAATGGCATACCCTGTCTGGCCTTGTGGGCCTGACAATCTTTCCTCTTATTTCCTTTCTTACCACACCTGAAAACATTTGTCCCTCGAAGTTTCCCCATAGGCTTATTAACAGCTCCCATGTCCTTCGCAGTTACCTTCCCAGCTTTCTTCTTAATCGCTCTTTTCGGCTTCATACCTTTTGATATAGCAGAGTGATTACCAGAAGTAGCTAAGGCAACCTTCTAAGGATTCAAAATCGATTCCGCTGCCATCAAGTCATTGAGAAACTCGTTAAGAGTATACTACTTCTTGTTCACGACAACAATCAGTCTGAAACTCTCAAAGGATTTGGGTAGAGAGTTCAGTATGATATCGACCTTAGCCTCAGCGTTGATACCTCCACTGTGCACGATTGGCTCATCCATGAGGTGAGTCAAGGAAACTACGTGCTCTCTCACTCGTTGTAATAGTCTACTTCCTCTTGCGAGGATTCAGTAGTAGGCACTTATATGACTAAGTACTTGTAGAACGAACATGTGTTCTTCTACAATCAGGATGTATTCAAGGTTGCGTTTCCATTCCAGGATGTTTGGACCAGTTAGAGAATTTTGTGCGAGAATATTGATAACACTAGACATAGACATATCCGAAACAATAAAGAATCTTAAATAAGAACATACAGGTTGAACTTCGAAAACAAATGCATTGAAAACCTTTTAATATATCTAATACAAATGTTTTCCGCTAATTGCCCAAGAGTTCCCACCGCAAGCTACACTCGTAGACGTTTACGATGTCACCCTCAACCAGAACTGTGGGTTTTAAGCCCCAATCCATTTAATTTCACTACCATGTCAGGATGCTTTTGACACTAGAAATTAATAATTAGTGAAAACCTTAGACCAAGCCATCTCTCAAGAACAGGAATGCAATTCCTGCATTATATTCTAAGATGCTTCTAAGCAATTAACCACAAATTTAACTCCGGCCAAAAGAGACAGTTTAGCATGGCACGTAACCATACCGCACAGCCTTTAAAGCTTTTGTTATCTATAATTTAAATCAATCCTAGAATACATGTGTAAGAGGTCTACACAAGCTACACTCGTAGACGTTTACGCAAAGCCCTCCCACTATTCACATGATTTAAATTGTTTGTCTAGAAATCCCAACAACTGTACTCATGCACCTCTAGGAACTAGCAAGCTACACTCGTAGACGTTTACTAGAACGAGAGATACACTTACAGCCTAAGACCGCTTTGTGGAGGTCTATTGATTTTAATTTAAAAAATCTGCTTAGTATTTTTCTTTTAAAAGGTTTCTTTATGCGCACACATAATTTCTTTGTCATTATATTTTCCAAATTTTTGCATGTAATTTAAACAAGCCCAAAAATTTCCAAAATATAATCCAACAAAAGAAATTAATCATATAAGCATGCTTGAAAAGTTGTAAATAATAAAAGCGATAAAACATGCTTTTCCTATTATCTACACATGCTTAATTGCGCACATAAATAAATCACATATCATACGAGGACAATTAAGGCAAACAAAAATTCCTCGTGGCCCCAAAAATAGAAGAAATAAATTCTATCTATTACAATTTGAATTTCGAATTAATTTGGATAATTCCAAATCTTTTCAAATCTTCAAGGGCCTCCAAATCTTCAACCACCAAATCTTTTGGGATTTAGGCCTTTGTGATCTGATGATTTGTCCTAACCCTAATGCAAACCCTAGGGTTTACATAGGATTGCACAAACCACCAAAACACTAGCCACCGTCGTAGGGACAACAACAGCCGACGACCACCGAAGCCGCCGCCGCCGCGTGCACACAGAGCCGCGCTCGCTCGCGCGCATGCCTAGCTTGCACAGCCCCTGCGCCGCCGTCGTTCGCCCGCCGCCCGGCCGCCCGCGACGCATGCTGCCCCGCGCTGTCGCCCGCGCTGTGCACGGCCCTGCGCCACCGTGCACCACCCTTCGTCGGCTCTGTCTTTGTTCTTCGTCCTGGACCCGTCCAATTACAAAGTTTGAAAAATTATAGAAATCTATTCTATTACAAATTTTCAAATCTACACTAATCACGGATTTTCTCGTTATTTTACAAAATTTATCCAGCCCTACACGGATAAACCACCGCGGGGTGAATTACACGGGTTGCCACGAGGAACAAAAAATAAACACAATAAACAATACATTCATACATGCATATTGAATTCAATTATTAACAACAGAGCCATAAATCAGAAACCTCGCTCTGATACCAATTGTAGGGTTTTTACCGTGAACCGAATCACAAAATACCAATTTGAACCGGATCGATTTTTGGATATTCCAAATAATTAAAATTCACAAAAACCTAGCATGCTCCTATGAATTTAATGCATATTTGTGGATTGAGAGATTACCGTAATTCCGTCGTCTCTGTACCGATCTTTTGCGTTAGAATTCCAAACTTCAATTCAACCACGCAATTCAATTTCTCTGCGAAAATAGAAATTAGAATACTAATTTCTAGAATAAAAATCGAAAGAACAAAGAGGAAGAAGAAAATCTGTTGTTCTCCAGATTAGATCTTCAGATCTGTATCCCGGTGCTGATCAGATCTACTACTGGTGAGGACTCCGTAGATCTGTGGCTTGAGCAGGACCAGAATTCGATAATTCTCCTCCTTCTCTTATGAATCGGCGCCTCCCTCTCTCTCTGCTAGGTTTAGTGTGTTTCAACTGTATTACAACTAATGAGAGAGAGTTGTCTATTTATAGACCTAGGGTTGTAAACCCTAATGGGCTCCTGGGCTCAATTCAGCACACTTATTGGCCAGACCTGGGACCTAATGCAAATAATAAAGTGGGTCTATAAATTAATTAATTCCCATGTCCACAACCCAGGACATAATTAATTAATTAATATTAATTCTTTTTCACCACAGAATTAATACTGACCTACCCCTTTATTACCACGTTATGAGAACGGGCTGCAGTAATTGAGAATCCCCATATTTAAGGTTACCGGACATTCATTAATTAATCGGAGCCTCTGACAAGCTCTAACTACAATTAATTAATATCTTATTATTCTTGAGTAGTACCACTCAAACCTTATCACTCGTGCCTGAACTTAATCAGCCTGCAGGACTTTGGCACGATGAATGTTATTGAGCTCCTTAGGGAATGTCCCCATCCTATTACTTGGATATGGTTACCTAAACCCAGTCTCAGGCGGTACTACATGATTTGCCGTTACCCAAGATGTGGATATACGAGCACATTACTTAGGCTCTCCACCATGGCAAGTCAAAGCAACAGTCAACCCGTGCAAACCCCTGAACCTTCGTTAGGACTTGGACTCAATCAATACAACGAGATCTTGTATTCGCTGATGTTAGACAGACGAATACATCTCACTGCGGTCAATCAATACGCCACCTCTTTGTACCAGCATGTCAAGTAACCAAGACAGACTACTTATTCTGACAATGGCGCAGCCATCCGGACAGACATATCCTCATACGCTGTCTCGGTTGTGATCAGGTTTATATCTCGTGAGCCTCCTTGTGTGTCTCCTCGTGAGTCTCCTCAAAGCGGGGCTCCTCGAACTCGGGGTTTGGGTTCTGCTGGCGGGCTGCCTCAGCGGCATGGACGGCCTCCAAATGAGCTAGAGTGTCTAGCTTCCAGTTACTTCTGTACTGCCAAAGCCCTACATTAGTGAGCTCGGGGTTCGGCAGAGGGAAGAAAGGATGGCTGCGTTGAATGAAGAGGTAGGGCGGGTGCACCGAATGAATAAACCAGAGATGCACCTGCTTCTCAAGTGTGAGCCTAGTCAGTGGCTCGGCCTGCACCTTGGATACATCGACCCCCAGCGCATACAGCAGTGTAGTCCACAAGCCTCCAATGCAAATGGCTCCCTTCTGGGCTCCCGAGATCCTGTTAGACTGCATCAAAAACAGTTGAGCAAAGTTAATGTGTTTCTGGTTGAGCATGCAGTAGATGACCATTAGCTCCGCGTCTCTCAGGGAGTTGTTCTCCTTCCTGGCGAACAGAGTGTGGGCCAGTATCGCACGGACCATCCAGATGACTGGGTTCCAGATCATGGAAGCCTTGCAATGCCCCGATGCCCAATTCGGGCTCCCGTCGGCACAGATGTGGGGCCAGAAGGTCTAGCTGTCGAAACCTCTCGGTTTGGTGTAGTCGCCAAGGTTAACAACACCAAACGCCCTGTTGATCTCCTTGGTCGTGATCTTTCTATCTTTATTTCCGGCGCGGAAGGTGGCTCCGGTGGGTGAAGTCCTCCCTTTGGTGGTGATCTCAAGAGTGGACAAGATCTCCAGGGTGAACCTCTTGTATGTCGGAGCCTCAAGTTCCAGCAGGGGCGCCCAGCCAATGTTGGAGAAGAGCTGCTTAAAGTTGTCATATAATCCCATGGACGTCATTGCATCAGTGTCGGCATAGCAAGTACCTTCCACCCGACGCTCGGCCAGAGTTGCAAATCTGGCCAGCACACTCACATCTCGGAGCCCTGCAATCCCATATGCTTCGGGATTAAGGCGACGACGGGGTGCCATTTATCCTACAAATAAAATTACGCATCAACCACCAAAACAAGGAAAACAAATAAACCACAAGAACCAAATATAACTAAGCAATACTATCCTAGATAAACAATGATAAAACTATGAATCCTAAGTTCAACTAATGAGTTAAAACACACCATGCATCATCTCAATTTTCAAAATCAACATCAATTCCATAAAATTGCCACCCTACACCTTATTTCAATATGCCTTCACGAATACATGTCAATCAAATCCCCCAAACTAAGAGTAATATGTAATTAATCAAAAACCAACATGAATTTAAACTTGCGTTCATCTTAAAAGAACAATTCAACTCAATAAAAACGTCCACCCCATAGGGCAAATAAGCAATTCAAGCGAAATTCACAATTACTATAAAGCAAGATGCAATGTAGGTAGGGAAACATGAACATAACTATAAACTAACCTAAGGATCGAAATTAAACATGAGAAAGGATGAGAGAATACCTGGAAATCGAAGTAAAATTGAAGAACAATTGAAAAAAACCTAGGAATTGGGGGTTGAATGATTTTCGAGCGAATTGGAGCAAACCACTCAGATAGAAATCTTCACAATGTCGTGGGAGAGTGTTGTGCAAAAGGAATTTGAGAGATAATCAGAGATGAGCGAGAATTTGAAGAAAGAAGATTCGTGGGTGTTGTGTTTTTGAATGAGAATGTGGGAGGGAATGAGAGAACTCGTCGTTCGTGCAGGTTTAAATGCAATTTTGGCGACCTGGGACGCGATCAGCGACGCCGATCGTGCAAGTGGGTTGCCGATCATGTCCCGTAACACATACGTGAAATTTGCAATTTCGGCAACCTATTTACATGATCGGTGATCGCCGAAAATGTAAATAGGTCGTCGAAATTGTGCCAAAGGTCAAATTGAAAAATTGCATAACCGGCGACCCAACCAGCAGAACCGGCGATCACCGACTCTAATTTCTGGTCGCCGGTTATGTCGCGTACCTTATGGATTTTTGATGGGGAACTCGGCGACCCGTGTTTCCTGATCGGCGATCGCCGATCGTGTACACCGGTTGCCGATTCCGGTACGAAACTCAGCAAATTTTTTTCATTTTGAACCTGTTTCCTGCATCCAATGAACTCAATACCCAAACGTGAACGTAACTATGGACAAATGGAAAAATCGACACAAATCAAATGCATAATGAACACAATAAAACACCTGAAGACCTCAAAATGACCAGAAAACAAGTTGGGTTGCCTCCCAACAAGCGCTTTATTTAATGTCTGTAGCTAGACAACTCAATGATGGACTACGGATCAGATAAATAAAGCTCAAACACAGCAAAAGCAGTCTCGAATTGAAAATACGGCTTTACCCTGTGACCATTGACTGTGAACTGTGTGCCATCAGCTCCTACCAAGTCTAGTGTCCCATTGGAATTCACATTCTCAATAACATATGGACCAGACCATCAAGACTTCAGTTTCCCAGGAAATAAGCGTAGACGGGAATTAAATAACAGTACCTGATCCCCCAGATTGAAATTTCGGCTGCGAATGCGCCGGTCAGGAAACCGTTTGGCTCGCTCTTTGTAGAGTTTAGAACTCTCGTATGCCTCAACCCGAAATTCTTCCAACTCCGTCAACTGGATACATCGCTGCTCAGATGCAGTCTTCAGATCCCAGTTGATCTTCTTCACAGCCCAGAAGGCTTTGTGCTCTAACTCCACCGGTAGATGGCAAGACTTTCCGAACACCAATTGGTATGGCGACATACCAATTGGAGTTTTGAATGCTGTCCGGTAAGCCCACAGCGCGTCATCCAATCGAACCGCCAAATCCTTCCTGGGTACTACAGACTTCTCCAGGATTTGCTTGATCTCTCGGTTCGCCAACTCAGCCTGTCCATTGGCTTGGGGATGGTACGGAGAAGTGATTTTGTGCTGGACTCCGTACTTCGACAGTAAACTCCCAGGCCATCTGTTTCAGAAATGGGATCCACCGTCACTCAGTAGCGCTCGCGGTGCTCCAAAGCGGGTCAAAATATTTTTCTAAAGAAATTTCAGCACCACCTTGGAGTCACTGGTGACCGTGGGAATGGCTTCAACCCACCGGGTCACATAATCCACCGCCAGCAGAATAAATTGATATCCATGGGACTTAGGGAATGGTCCCATGAAATCAATGCCCCAAACATCGAAGGGCTCAATTTCCAGCATGAACCTCTGAGGCATCTCATCCTTCTTCGAGATAGTCCCCATCCTCTGACATCTATCACAGGTAGTCACAAACTTCTGACAGTCTCGATAAATGGTAGGCTAGTAAAATCCGTTGGTGAGGATTTTTATGGCCGTCCTATTCGCTGCGCAGTGGCCTCCGTAGGGGGATAAGTGGCAATCGCCCATTATCTTCTCTCGCTCATGTGTGCCAACACATCGCCGGATCACCATGTCGGCGCATCTCCGGTAGAGGAATGGCTCGTCCCAATAGTAGAACTTGCATTCATGCAAGAACTTCCTCCTCTGGTGGGATGTGAGATCAGGTGGTAAGACACCTGCAACCAGAAAATTGACTAGATCCATAAAAACCTCCATAATATTTTCTAAAAGCCCACTAAAAATTGACATCATGCATCTCTGAAATGTAGCAGGAGCATTACATAATCCAAAAGACATGCGTCTATAAGCAAAAATTCCATACGGGCAAGTAAATGCAGAATTGTGCTGGTCCTCAGGAGCTATCACTATTTGGTTATATCCAGAATAACCATCTAGAAAGCAGTAAAATTCATACCCAGCTAATCTATCCAACATTTGGTCAATGAACGGCAGGGGAAAGTGATCCTTACGTGTAGCACTATTAAGTGCTCTGTAGTCAATGCACATCCTCCAGCCTGTGACAGGCCGGTGAGCGATCTCCTGGCCACTTTCGTCCTAGATGACAGTTGTCCCTCCTTTCTTGGCCACCACTTGGGTAGGGTTTACCCATTCGCTATCTGAGATGGCGTAAATCATCCCAGCATCCAAAAGCTTCATTACCTCCTTTCGCACCACTTCCTGCATGATTGGATTTAGCCTTCGTTGTGGTTGCACCTTAGGCTTGTAATCATCTTCAAGTAAGATCCTGTGCATACAGATAGAAGGGCTAATACCCTTGATGTCAGACAATGACCACCCAATAGCAGATTGGTGGTCTCTCAATACCCTCAATAATCTATCCAACTGACTAGTAGACAGAGTAGCGGATACGATTACCGGATATGTGTCGTTTTCGCCCAAGTACGCATACCTCAAGTGGTCTGGTAGGGGTTTGAGCTCTAGCAGTGGTGGCTCTTTCTTCTGCGCTGGATTTAGCGCCTTTCTTCGCGCTTCTTCTTCTTCCTCCTCTCTCCTTAGCTTCAGAAAATTAGCACTCTCTATCTTGTTTTTCTCACCTGCAGCATCCAATGCTAGAACAGACTCTAGCAACTCATCACACGCATTATACAGGTCATCACAAGGATAAACAGAATTTTGTACCCCATAATCTAAAGAATCAGCAGAAATAAATAAAGGATCACAAGGATACAAAACCTGAACCATGTCGCACTCCTCAAAGCAGTCGTCAGAGTCATGTCGCTCCATGGCTTTGTAAATGGAGAAGGTGATCTTCTCGTCATTCACTCTCAAGGTGAGCTCTCCTTTCTTCACATCTATGAGGGCGTCAGCAGTGTGGAGGAAAGGTCTTCCGTGGATCAAAGGAATATTGCGGTCTTCCTCCATGTCTAAGACCACAAAGTCAGCTGGGAAAATAAATTCCCCCACCTTTACCAGCACATCCTCAACTACCCCTTTTGGGTAGTTCACAGAGCGATCCACCATCTAGAGTCTGATGGTGGTTGGCTTGATATTGCCAATCCGGAGCTTCTTAAAAATTGACAGGGGCATCAGATTGATGCTAGCCCCTGAGTCACAAAGGACCTGCTCAAAACTCTGCCCCCCAATCACGCAGGTGATCGAGAAGCACCCCGGATCTGATCTCTTGATCGGCATCTTTTTCTGAATGATGGCGCTACATTCCTCAAAGAGATTCACTGTCTCGAATGCGCCAAAGGGCTTTTTTTGGGTAACCATATCCTTCAGAAATTTCATGTACCCAGGAATCTCCTGTACAACTTCAATCAAGGGGGGATTGATGTGGATTTTCTTCATATGCTCCAGGAAGCGCTTATACCTCTCCTCTTTTTGCTTCTTGGCAAACCTCTGTGGGAAAGGCAGATTTTTGGAGGTCAAGATTGAAGCAACGAAGAATCCTAAATACTAAATCAGACGTTCTTGAAAACATTGGTTAGGAAAAGCAATTAAAAAGTTTTGGTTGTTTTGAAAATTGTAATACTTGCTAATGAAAATTAAACAGGAAATTTAAAAAGCTTTTAGATTCAAATAAGAGAAGCACAGATTCCAGGGATATCTACCTATCAAGTATGACATGGATGAATGAATTGATTAATTCCCAATTTTAATTCCTCTTCGTAGTGAAACATCAGAAAAATATTATGAACTTCTTTGTTTGACAATTCATAAAGTAGATAAATTAATTACCTATCTCCGCTCGGTCTCAAGATAAATTAACTAACTCCAAAGATCTACAGATTTATCCCTACAATCAATCTCCTTCAGTTACGACAAGAAATCAGATTATATTGTGAAAATCTTTTTCGATTGAAAACTATCACAGTTACGTCTTAAGTAATCAACTAGATAATCCTAAGATGTGGCCAACAAATCAAGATTATGAATAAGCATAGATTTCACAAACTACGAAGGGAAAGGGAAAATAACTCAATTAATCACAACATGCATACATTGATAGTTCGAAACCCTAGAATCTGAGAAAGGATTTAGTTACACATATTCATGGTAATATTCATCATAGTAAAATACAACCTGAATTGCATAAAAGCTGCAATCCGGAAATCATCCCATAAAAACTTGTCTTCAAACATAAAACTCTAAATACTCTTCAATACTAAATCTTGTAATTGCTCTAAGTGTCTTCTCTCTTTCTAACTCTCTTTTTTCTAAAAAATGAATTTACATGAATATTTATAGGGGTGGAGGTGTATCATATCAAATCTAGGGCTAAAGATATGAAAAATCTCGAATTCATATTCAGATTAGGGATCCCGCATGCGCGTCGATCGCTGGGCCTGGAACATCCTCATCGATCGACGAGTATTGGCAGCGATCGATGCGGCCTTTGCTTCCGTCGATCTGCCTTTTCCCTTCGTCGAGCGCTATGCCTTCTTTACCCCTTCAGCGCGGTCTCACGGTTTTGGCCATAACATCCTCTCCCGAACTCCGATTGACCCGATTCCTGTTGCGTTGGAGAGCTAACTCAAAGCTTCATCCATTGACATGCACCAATAGCTCGAATTCCTCTTGTGGAAGAAATATTCATTGCTACTCTTACACGTCACTGCTTTCGGAACGGTTTTCTCATGAGTTTAGGGCTTAAAACCTGCATAAACATCAAAACACACCTAAAACCACCTAATATTGACAACATGCATAAAATATATATATAAACTCAATAAAACTACATAAAATAATATAAAAATAATATAGATAAGTGAGTGAAATAACGAGCTTATCAAATCCCCCAAACTTGAACGTTTGATTGTCCTCAATCAATAAGCAAGAAAGAAATCAAAAGATCAAGTGGTTAAAGTGCAATGCCTCACAAGATTCATCACAGTCAAGAACCAAGAATCCACTACTCACAAGCAAATTGAAAGAGACAGAAAATTCATCAACCGTGGAAGAACTCACAGGAAGTGTATCGCTCAACTCTCAAGTGTTTAAGGTAAAAATGAAAGCACTCAAAAACATGTATGAAGAAGTTTCTACCATAGGCTTGCAAATTTTCTAATATCTCCACTGCTAGAATGTGCACACAAGTCTAGAATCAAAAAGGACTTTCATTAGGTTGTAATGTAGGCTTTTTGTGAAAGGTAGGGAAATATGGGCAAGTGACTAAAATGAATCAAGTTGTACTTCCTCAATCAATCCAAACCACCTTCTATTCATCATCCACCTCATCTCCTCAAATATATCAACAAATACACAACCCCTCTTTTTATTTTTTTATTTTTTTTCTAGCTCATATTGAATCTCTTATGCTCTTTTTGATAATTTTATATTCTTTCCTTTTCATAGAGCTTATGAGAATTCTAATTATTTCTAGAGCTTCTCAAACATACATCTTTTCACCACTAATTTATCATATCTTATCACGAATTCACCAATCAACCCCATACATACCACAGCTCAAGACATGAGTGAGACAATACTTTTCTTAATCTCATAGACAAGGAAAGAAAAATTGTACAGGCTAAAAGTGGCTAACTAGCGAAAAATTTATTGTGAAGGGACAGTGTTTAGGATTTTGGGTTATCAAAGATGGCCTAAGATCATTTTCTCAACTTGTGCACACTATGCAGTCTCAACACAGAAAATAGGCAAGTTCTAGAGAAATCAAAACACACATGTGAATCTCACATCAAACGAAATAAAGGCTCAAATTTCTCACAGAAGGATTCAAAAATTTTCTTCCACAGTCAATTTCAAATCAGCTCAATCATCATGCAAGTATAAGTGTCAAATCAGTCCTATCATGCGGTATTCTACATTCATAGGCATCTAACCACAATCTCAATCAATTCAATACTCAACCCTCAATCAATTCTAATCTTACAATCTCGTTCAGGTTATCTCAAAACTCAAAATTTTTCCCCACAAAATAGCATAAAATAGAAAGGTACAAAAAATTTAAAGACAGAAAGCAGAATAAATAAAAGATAGGACGTTCCATCTCTTGTCCACATCCCCCCAAACTTATTTCCAACTCGAAGAGTGGAATAAGTTTGAAAATCAGACAAAAGAGGGAACGATACCTGGTAGTTGATCTCAGACATCAACTTTTTTATCCCCCGGAGTCTTCAATCACCATCGGGGAGGTCGGGCCCAGGCAGGTCCTTTCGCGACCTCCTTTCCATCTTTGTTCTTGACAACTTGCATCCTCCATTTCTTGGTGTCTTTCAATGTCCCCCCAATTGCGGACTTGTACTTCCATAGAACTCGTAGTAATTTTTCCAACTTCCCGAACCTGAGGTGTGCCAGAAGCATCTTGAGTTTCAGAACCAGCGGATCAGAGTTAGATTGCAGCTTTCCCCGATTTGCATCGGTTGACATTGGTGAAACTGCCGCAATCCCTTTTCTACGTCGCGCTGCTTCTGCCGATGAAAACTCCATCTCTGTCTTCTATCGTGCATCAATCGACGAGATCGCAGCGTCGATCTATGTGGATCCTGAGGCTGCATCGATCGACGGATGGTGTGCATCGATTGATGTGGAGGCATTTCCACGTTTTTTTTCTTTTTCTGGCTGCGTTGGCTTGGGGACCGCTCCCGTTTGTTCTTCTTTTTTTCTGTGTTATTCCCTCGGATACATCCAGCTCCATCGCCAAATCCACAAGCTCATCATCCGCCGTATAAAAATCTGAAGACAAAAACAAAGGGTGTAGTAAGCAGTTCTCCAGAAAGTCCGGATCAGTTTTAAGAGAAGAAAAGGGAGAGGAAATCACCGGATTTGAACATTTGATCATGTGGCACTCCTCCTGGCAGCTCCTTTCATTACGCTTCTGCACTGCTTTGTAGATGGGGAAGGTGACTGACTCGTCATTAACTCGGAACGTCAGTTTGTCATCTCGAATGTCAATCAATGCTCCAGCAGTCTTCAAGAAAGATCTCCCCAAGATAAGCAGGATGTTGTGGTCTTCTTCCATGTCAAGTACCAGGAAGTCTGCTGGAATGATGAAGTCTTTCACCTTCACAAGTACGTCTTTCACGATGCCTCTTGGGTAGGACACCGATCTGTTGGCCATCTGCAATGATATGGTCGTTGGTTTGATGCTCCCGATCTCCAATCGCTTAAAGATTGATAGCGGCATTAAGTTGATGGATGCGCCAGAATTGCAAAGGACCTTCCCAAAGGTCTCTCCTCCAATGACACAGGGGATCGTGAAAGATCCCGGGTCTTCTCTCTTCAGCAGCATCTTCTTCTGAATAATCGCATTGCATTCTTCGAACAAGTTGACCCTCTCGTGCTCCATGAATGGTCTTTTCTGAGAGACCATATCCTTCAAAAACTTCAAATACCCCGGTATTTCTCGTAGTGCCTCAATCAGCAGAATGTTGATGTTTACTTTCTTCATGTTCTCAAGAAAGCGTGCATACTTCTCGTTCATCTTTGCTTTGGCAAACCGCTGCGGATATGGCAAGGGAGACTTATACATTGGCAGAGCAGGGGCGCCCGTCGATCGACGAGTGTCAGCCTTATTCGATGGAAGTTTTGATTCCTCGTCGATCGACGGGGAAGCATCGTTGATCGACGGGGCTTTGCCTGTGACGACTTCTTCTTCTTTCTCGGCTTCACCTTTATCTCTAGTGTATGTCCCTGCTTGCTTGGGCCCTTCATATAATTTTCCCCCTCTCAGTGTGATGGCATTCACTTGGTTCCTCTGATTCTGGTTCTTGGGGTTCATCTGAGTGTTGCTCGGAAGTTGCCCCGGTTTGTGCTGGGCTTCGAGGGCATCGGCGATCTGGCTGACCTGGGTTTCTATGATTTGTACATGCTTCTGCACCTGGTCCACTTTTGTGTTCACGCCTGCAATTTCTTGCTTCAACTTGGCTACAGTATCAGTAGAGCCTTCCATGAACTCGGCCAAAATCTCCTCGAGATTTGGCTTCTTCTTCTCCACTATTGCTCTTTCTTGAACGGCAAATCCTGGTGGTGGTTGCTCTGCAGCTTGAGGGTTTGCGTAGGAAAATTCAGGATGGTTCCTCGCGTGATTGTAGGTATAGGGCTGGTTATTCTGCTGATTTTGTTGCTGGTATCCTCCTCGGTAGTTGTCTTATTAACCGCCCCTTTGAATGAAATTTACAGTGGCACAATCCCTCTCAGACGGAGCTTGCACTGGCTCTACTACAGCAACTATCTTTTCCTGCTTCAGTGCTGCGAAATCTTCCCTTAACTTTTTCAGCTCGGCTGCCAAATCAGGTTGTTCGGCAACTTTCTCCACCACTTTCTCCTTCTCGACCACCATCACAGGCCGAGTTCGGCTTGAGGACCACCGTTGAGTGTTGTTGGCCATCTTTTGGAAGAATTCCATGGCCTTCTTTCCGCTTTTCGTCATGATGGTGTCTCCCAGTGTGGTGTCCACCAACTTGACGATCTTCTCATTGAGTCTTTCGTAAAAAGCTTCTGCCTGTTTTCCTGGCGGAAAACCATGTCCGGGTCATGATCTCAGCAGCTCTTTGAATCGATCCCACATCTCACTGAAGCTTTCATCGGGTCTTTGAGCGAACCTGATGATTTCTTTCCTTCTCTGCCTGATGACATTCGGAGGGAAGAAGTACTCCAGAAACTCATTCCTCAATTCAGTCCATGTGCTTATGCTCTCCTTGTCCAGTGCGGTGAACCATGATTGTGCCTTATCCCTCAGAGAGAATGCGAACAGACGCATTCGGATGGCACTCTTGCTGACTCCTCCGATCTTTACAGTGTTGCAGAGCATAAGGAACTTATCCAAATGTGCATAGCGGTCCTCAGTAGCCCTTCCTTCGAATTGATTTTGTTGCACCATCTGCACCAATCTTGAAGTCTGTCTCCCTGAACCGAGGTTTATACCGGTTCTGCATGGCTTCCTCTTCTTCCTCATCGTCAGATTCCTCTGGAGGATCCTGGTTGTCTTCCTCTCCATTGTCGGGATTGTCATCAAACAGTGGGTTATGGCGAAGATCCCTTCCATTCGGATTGTTCCTCTCAAGGTCTCTTTCCAGATGATATTGTTGGATTTGCGCCCTCATAGCTTGGACTTCTTGGAGAAGCATAGCCTGCTCCTCTGCAGTTAGCACTGGTGGAGGCGGTGGTACGTTATCTTCCATCGTGTGATTACTTGAGCTTTCCTGAGCACGCTTATTCCTTTGGATCTTTCTGCAAGTGGCTTCAATGTCCGGATAGTAATAAAGCGGGTCCTTTCCTCTAGCTCTTGTACTCATGCACTACCTGTACAGAAAAGGAGGTAGTGAGGTAAAACTGAAAATAAAACGAAATGAACTAAAATACGAAAAACCAAAAATCTGAAAACAAGTACGGTGTCGATCGACGAAAGTAAAACAACTTCGTCGATCGACAAGATGAAGCGTCGATCGACGTGGAATACGAAAAAGCGAGAAAAATTTCAGAAAATACGAAAATTTAGAGAAACGTACAAAAAAAAATTACAGCCTAAATCAGTATTTCAATCACAGATTTAATAGTAAGATTAATTCTGTTCACTCCCCGGCAACGGCGCCAATTTGATCACTGTAATTTCTACAGATTAATTATAGAAATAGTGGCAAATAAATTTGTAAACCCTAAGGTTATCGATCCAGGGGAATGAAGTAACGAAAAATCCTAAATACTAAATCATAAGTTCTCAAAATACTGGTTAGGAAAATCAGATAAAAAGTTTTGGTTGTTTTGAAAATTGTAATACTTGCTAATGAAAATTAAACAGGAAATTTAAAAAGCTTTTAGATTCAAATAAGAGAAGCACAGATTCCAGGGATATCTACCTATCAAGTATGACATGGATGAATGAATTGATTAATTCCCAATTTTAATTCCTCTTCGTAGTGAAACATCAGAAAAGTATTACGAACTTCTTTGTTTGACAATTCATAAAGTAGATTAATTAATTACCTATCTCCACTCGGTCTCAAGATAAATTAACTAACTCCAAAGATCTACAGATTTATTCCTACAATTAATCTCCTTCAGTTACGACAAGAAATCAAATTATATTGTGAAAATCTTTTTCGATTGAAAACTATCACAGTTACGTCTCAAGTAATCAACTAGATAATCCTAAGATGTGGCCAACAAATCAAGATTATGAATAAGCACAGATTTCACAAACTACGAAGGGAAAGGGAAAATAACTCAATTAATCACAACATGCATACATTGATAGTTCGAAACCCTAGAATCTGAGAAAGGATTTAGTTACACATATTCAGAGGAATATTCATCATAGAAAAATACAACCTGAATTGCATAGAAACTTGTATCCGGAAATCTTCCCACAGGAACTTGTCTTCAAACATAAAACTCTAAAAATTCTTCAATACTAAATCTTGTAATTGCTCTAAGTCTCTTCTCTCTCTCTCTCCCCTTCTCTCTCTCTCTCTCTCTCTCTCTATCTCTCCTAAAAACAAATTTACATGAATATTTATAGGGGTGGAGGTGTATCATATCAAATCTAGGGCTAAAGGTATGAAAAATCTCGAATTCAGATTCAGATTAGGGATCCCGCATGCGCGTCGACCGTGGCTGTTTGGCGTCGATCGCTGGGCCTCGAACATCCTTGTCGATCGACGAGCATTGGCAGCGATCGACGCGGCCTTTAATTTCGTCGATCTGCCTTTTACCTTCATCGAGCGCTATGCCTTCTTTGCCCCTTCTGCGCGGTCTCACGGTTTTGGCCATAACTTCCTCTCCCGAACTCCGATTGACCCGATTCCTGTTGCGTTGGAGAGCTAACTCAAAGCTTCATCCATTGACATGCGCCAATAGCTCGAATTCCTCTTGTGGAAGAAATCTTCATTGCTACTCTTACACGTCACTGCTTTCGGAACGGTTTTCTCATGAGTTTAGGCCTAAAAACCTGCATAAACATCAAAACACACCTAAAACCACCTAATATTGACATCATGCATATAATATATATATAAACTCAATAAAACTACATAAAATAATATAAAAATAATATAGATAAGTGAGTGAAATAATGAACTTATCGGAAACTGAAATCAAGTTCCGCCGAAAAACCGGCACATATAAAACATCTCTCAAAATCAAAACATTGTTTTCAAAGCATAAAGTAAAATCTCCAATGGCTACTGCTGAGACTCGCTCTCCGCTGCCCATTGAGATGGTAATCTCGTCATGCTTGAGCTGCTTTTTCGGCCCGAACCCCTGCAAAGTATAACAAACATAGTCAGTAGCTCCAGTATCCACTACCCAAGAATGGGTAGAAACCGATGCTAAACATGTTTCCGTTATAAATGAACATGATGTACCTTGTCTACCCGTGCCGAGCACTAGACAATCTACTTCAATTCGCTTGCGTTTGCATGGCCTGATGACATCTTCTGCTAAATCAGCTTCATCTAACCTTTTAAGCATTTCCTTTGATTCAGCAACTGTCTTGTCAAAAGATGACAAAGTTGGAGCAAATTCCAATGCCCTGAGATCAGACTCCTCTCGCATCAGGGCTAACGGTAACTCAGGAAGAGTAAACTCGCGCCTGGTACCGAGGAACTTGATGAAATCATCAAAAGAGTGAGAGAGAGAATGCAGGACAGTGTTTATTTCTGCCCGCTTACTGACTTGTCCACCTCTCTTTCTGTACTTTCTCATAATTCTCATCATACTCATAAAGTGCAGAAGCAACGAACTCCCATCAGTCATCCTTTTGCAGACCAGGTCCTCTACAAGATTATAACTGACAGTTCGTCTCACCTTTCAATAAACCATCACAAGGTCCCTCCATATCTCAACAGCAATTCCGAAATTCTTGTACTTGAGCTTTAATTCTCTAGACAGACTCTTCATGATGAGTTTGCGGGCAAACTCATCAGAAGCTACCCATCTATCATAGAACAATCGCTCATAACCAGTACAGTTCCAATACATGGGAGTTAGAGGGTCCATGTAAAGTATATGGGCATGTTTTGCAGTGCAGAGTATTACCATGAAGCATAACTTCCACTCAGGAAAATTCGGACCAGTTAAAGGGTTTGTTATTAAGAGTTTGACAACGTGAGCAATAGACATGTCTGAAAATAATAAATTAAAAACAGAAATTAAAACATAGTCGCAAACTATTGAAACAATTAAATATTGAAACCTTATGATAAAGAATATTAATGTTCCCTCCAATTTGCCTAAGTATTACTATTGCAAGCCACACATGTGGACGTTTACAACAAAACACTTAACCAGACTGCATCTTTCAATTCCAGTCCTTTAATTCCAATCCATGCCCGGGTTCCTTAGACAAATGGAATTAATAATTGGAGACTAACTTAAGACCATATTATCCTACTGAGCATGGACATCACAAATGAGTTATACTCTGGATAACATCTAAGCTAGCTTACCACCAAAGCCAACCCTCCCATATACGGATCTATTAGAACACACCCGATCCCTATAATAAGGTTGTCTCGTTTAATTTAATCCCTAGAGAACTTATGAAAATTCAAAACACAAGCTACACATGTAGACGTTTATGCATGAACTCCCACTTCTCACATGAAATAAATGTTTGTTTTAAGAATCCTATCTATTAGAACTTGTAAATAATAAATTAAGTAAGCTACACATGTAGACGTTTACCTAATGAATTATCCACTTCCAATAAAGGATCGCTTTGTGGAGGTCTTACTAAATTATGAGCTTAGTAATTTTTAGTTCATAAGGTTCAATTGCACAGATTATTTTATGTAGCCATAATTATAAATTTGCTAAAATTCTATCATGCATAGCATGAACCCCGAATTTATAGTTATAATTAATTACACAAAATAAATCACATAGCATGCTTTAAAGCTATAAATAAAAGCAGTAAACGTGCTCCTATTATCTACAACATGCTTATATGCTGCACAATTAGATTAAACAAGTATATCATGGGAAGATAGATAATAAAGCAAATAAAAAATGTCCTCGTGGCCCCATGATACGAAATAAAATTAATCCTAACTATTACAAGTTGAAATTAATAATACAGATCTTCGACTGGGCTCCCATTACTTGGACTAAGACCTGAGTTTATTTTCTGAATCTGGGCCTCCAAGATTTAATTTATCAGAAAATTGGACAACTGGGCCAGTTAACCAAATCGCGGGCCTAGGCACACATTGCAAGCCCAATAGCCCGCGAGAACTTAGCCCGACGAGCACCACCGGCGAACCACTGCCGCCGGCGACTCGCTGCCACCGTGAGAGCTCTCAGAATCGCGCAACAGCCATGCACATATGTGCATGGTTGTAGCCCGCCATCCACCTCCTTCGGCCGTTGCCCGTTTTGCATGTTGCCGCCCCGGCTTGCCCCGACCGTTGCCCAAACCGCCGTTTACCATATGCTCCACCTTTGGCTCATCTAGGCTCGCCAGAAAACACGCACGAGGTGCGGAGGGGACGTGCGCTCCGGCACGCACCCGCATACCCTAGGGTTTGCGCTGGTTGCGGCCGCGCCCCCACCACTATCGCCGGCCTCAGTCTCCTGAGCCCTTCGCCACACCACCAGGTCCCGCTGCCGCCGCCCAGTGAGCGCCCACCTGCCGCGTGAACCCTAGTGTTCTGCCGCACTGCGCGCCCCCGTCGTGCCCTGGCCGCCCTCGTCCGCCATCCCGGCAGGTGCCAGCCTCCCCGCGTCGCCGTCCCGAGACCCCCACACTGCGCCTGGCCGGCTGTAGGCCGCGCGGCTGCTGCCCATCGCGCGCGCGCTGCGCGCTGAAACCCTAGGGTTTCCGCGCGGCTGTGCCGCCATCATGGCCACCGTGCCCCTCGCCACGCGTGACCGCCGTTCTGGCGCCATCGTGCGGTCCTTTGTTCTTCGTGTTCTTCGTTCTTCGTGTTCTTCGCGTTCTTCGTTCTTCATTTTACAGATTTAATTTTTTGAAATAAAGATTACATGGAATAAACCTAATTACAATCTAAAAAAAGATCTAAATCTAACCACGGATTTATCTCGTGGGTGAAAAATGAATCCATATAAAGGGGCGGATTAACCCGAGAACCATGAGGACGAAAAACACACAATTCAATCCAAAACCATCCATGACATGAATTCAATAATAATAATCATGTAGTTCATAGGCAATATTATTTTTCCGATAGAGCCAATTAATTAACCTGGCTCTGATACCAATTGAAGGGATTCATGAATTGAATCACGAAGTCCGTTTGCCAAGGATCGTTAATTGGAATATCAAAATAAATTGCTATGCCTATGAACAATCCTAGCATGCTCCAATATTATTATGCATAAGAAGGTTTATGCGGAATACCTGGATTGATGAGCTCTGAAGAACGAGTGCGCGGAGATGCCCTTTGATCTTTCCCACGCACAAAGATTCAATTCCTAACAGATTGAGGAAATAAATCTTTAAGAAAATAAAGCAGTTATTTTCGAAAACAAGGAGAGGGAGAAGAAGAAGAATCCTTCTGATTTGATCTTCTGATCTGTATCCCAACTCGATCTGAAAATCTATTGAAGATTCGTTGTCAGATCCCTTGCCCGGTTGAGAAGAAGAATTTCCTCCTCGTTCTCAAATCTTAGTTGATCACCACAGCTCCCAAAACCTGATTTGCTGTGTGCAACTTATGATCTTGTGGTGTATTCAGATCTGAGGAACTGAGGCCTATTTATAGGAAAATACTGGACTCCTATTGGGCTTGAGTTTCATGGGCAAGACCAGGGACTAGAATGCAAATAGTAAATAAGGCATATCAATTAATTAATTCTCATATTCAACTCAGAATATAATTAATTAATTAATATTGATTCATTCCACCAGAGAATCAATACTGTCCTACCTATTTGCTTCCACGTTTTAAGGTACGGGTTGCTGATAAGCTCATTATTTTACTCGCTTATCTATATTATTTTCTACTATTTTATGTAGTTTTATTGATTTTATATATATATTCTATGCAAGAGTCTATATTAGGTGGTATTATGCCCATCTTGGTGTTTTTGTAGGTTTTAGGCCTAAATTCACTTGAAAACCGTTCCGAAAGCAGTGACGTGTAAGAGTAGTAGTGAAGAGTTCTTCCACAAGGATAATTCGGGCTATTGGCACATGGCAATGGATGATGCTTTGAGTTAGCTCTCCAACGCAACTGGAATCGGGTCAATCGGAGTTCGGGAGAGAAAGTTATGGCCAAAACCGTGAGGCCGCGCAGAAGGGGCGAGAGACCACGTCGATCAACGCCAATCAACATCAATTAACGCCGAAGAGATGGCCACGTCGATCGACGCCAATCAGCCACGATCGACGCGAGCGAGTCTGCTGGAGCGGAAATCTGATTAAAATTTGATTTATTCATATCTTTAGCCCTAGATTTGATAGGATACACATCCACCCCTATAAATACCTTTGTAAATTCGACTTTTTGAGGATGCAATCATATTTTTCAGTTTTTAGAGTTTGGAGACTTGGGAAACACGAAACCCTTTTATAATCTTGTAAGTTCTTTATGTTTATGCAATTAATATGTTTTCTTTTGGATTTCTATCTGCGATGAGTGGCTAGAAACCCTAGCGGGTTCCAGGGGTTGATGTTATTATGGATGCATGGTAGGATTAATTAATTAGGTGCATGATTCCTGTGATTATTTTCAAATTCTAGATTAATTCAAGGACCGAGAGGTGACGATTAATTTAGATGTCTAGCTATTGATAGAAGGACCGAGAGGTGAATATTAATAGTGGAATAGGAATGCATGATACAATCTACACTATCCAAACAGATGTACTAGACTGTAGGAATTGAAATGATTTGCTTATCAGATTGACTAATTTGGTGTACTTTGAGACCGAGTGGAGATAGTCACTAATTAATAATCTAGGTTGTATTTGCCAAACAAGGAAATATAGCATTGTTGCAGTATTCCACCTGTTAAATTAATTGATTCCTACATGTTATCCATAATAAGAATTGTTCCCTAGAATCTGTGTTCTTTTAAATTTGCTTTCAAAACTACTTTAATTTTCAGCATTGTCATCTTTACTTTTATAAAACCCAGATTTTCTGTTCACTCAAACAATGAATCTTAGGATTATAATTTGTACATAGGATAATTTCCCCACAAAATTCCCCTGGATCGATAACCTTAGGGTTTACAAATTTATTTGCCGCTGTTATTATAATTAATCTATTAGAAATAGCAGTGATCAAATTGGCACCATTGCCGGGGAATTGTTAGATTTTATCTTGTTACAAGTTCGTTCTAGGATTTGCTGGATTGAGTTTTATTTTTTCTGTACGTATGCGTGTGTGAGTTTTCAAGTCTATGTCTCACGTCGATTGACACCACCTTGCATCGATCGACGTCGATCACTTTGCTGCGTTGATCGATGGATACCTTACGTCGATCGACGCCAACCACTTCCTTGCATTGATCGACGTGACATCCACGTCGATCGACGCTGAACTGATATATACCCATTTTCTGTGTAGGTGCATGAACACGCGAGCCAAAGGAAAAACACTCGAGGCCTTTGTCCCTGAAATTGAAGCAACCGACAGGAAAATCAAAAAGAAAGGAAAAGAAAAACAACGAGAGATGGCTGAGAATCCTGAAGCACCTCTGCAAAATATGAGTCCTGAGGAGCAGAGGCAATTTCTGAATGAAGTACAACAGCTGAGAGCACAACTACAAGCAGCCTAGGCTACTCAGGCAGAGCAAGCTGCAAGACTGGTAGAGTTAAATGATAGGCAAGTTGTAATACCGCAAAGGTCCATCTTGGATCGATTTCTTCCACTGCAAGCGGAGGCCGGATTCAGAGTTGGCATTGATGCCAACAACTTCGAGCTGCGCACAGGCCTTATTCAGATGGTGCAGCAAAACCAGTTTGGGGGGAGAGCTGTAGAAGATCCATATACCCACCTCAACCAATTCATTGAGGTGTGTAACACTGTGAAGCAGAACGGAGTAACCCAAGATGTGATCAGGATGTGACTGTTCTCGTTCTCACTCAGAGATGAGGTACGATCTTGGTTTGCTGGACTGGATAAGAGTCAGATCGGGACATGGGAGGAGCTTCGAGCAGAGTTCCTTACCAACTACTTCCCACCGAGCCTGCTGCTGAAGAGGAAAGCTGCCATTACTACTTTCAAACAGATGTATGATGAGTCACTCTACGAGGCCTGGAAGAGATACAAAGAGCTTCTACGACTCTGTCCTGGTAATGGCATCGATCTGGAGATGCAAGTGTGCCATTTCTATGAGGGTTTGAATCCTCACATGAAGGAGTTGGTTGACGCATCTGCTGGTGGTATACTGATGAAGAAGAGTGGTGCAGAGAGCATGAGGTTGCTGGCAGACATGGCGCTGAATAGCCACCAATGGCGCTGAATAGCCACCAATGGCCAGAAATTGATGTGGTTGCCGAGGTGAAAAAGCTCCGGGAAGAGATTGAAAAATTGAGCATAACACAAGCTGCAGCTGTTGCAGAGCCAAGCATGGCTATTGTTCCGGTGGAGGCCGACTACATCAATCGGGGTGCAAGCAGTTCGTCTGGAACTACCGGGACGGAGGTGAACTACATTGTCGGTGGTTATCACAATAACTACCGAGGCAATCAAGGGTATCATTACAACCATGGGCGATCTCACCCTGGTTTCTCTTACTCTAACCCTTCTGCAGGAGAACACCCTCCGCCTGGTTTTGATGTAGGTACTGGAGGAGAGATAGTGGAAAGAAAGAAGTCTGTGCTGGAAGAGACGCTCGAGAAATTTATCAAGAGCTCAGACAAACGGTTTGGGAAAGTAGAAATCGAAGTGAAGGGGATGGCCGACCACATGCAACTGATGACAAAACACCTTCAGATGATGGACACGTAATTGAGCCAAATTGCCACCACACTCGGCAACCAACACAAGCCTGGAAAGCTTCCGAGCACAACGGAGGTGAACCCAAGGGTTCAAAAAGACTGCAAGGCCGTCACTCTGAGGTTTGGGACGAGCTACAACGGTCCCGAGATGGCTTTGAATGATTCCGGAGGCGAAAAGGAGCAAAACTACACAGGACAGGGATCAATGTCGATCGACGCACCATCCTCGTCGATCGATGCAGAAGACAAAGCCCCGTCGATTGACGCCACCCTACGTCGATCGACATCGAAGTCTGCTCCAGACATAAAGCTGAAGCAGTCTGAAGATCAACCCCCGCCTTTGCCATTCCCACAGAGGTTGATGAAGCAGAAAGAGGACGAGAAGTTCTCCAGATTTGTGGAGAATCTGAAGAAGGTCAGCATCAACATCTCGCAGATCAAAGCACTAAAGGAAATTCTAGGGTACATGAAGTACCTCCGGAAATTGATAAGTGGAAAGAAGCAGTTCGTGGAGAATGAGACAGTGAAGATCCACGAGCAGTGCAGCCTGCTACTTCAAAAGCAGGTGCCCATCAAAAGAAGCGATCCTGGATGCTTCTCTATTCCGGTTGAGATTGGGGGACACACATTCAAGAGAGTACTTTGCGATACTGGGGCCAGTGTCAACCTGATGTCATACTCCATCTACAAACGTCTCAACATCGGAGAGATGAGGCCCACGACGATCACCCTGCAGATGGCGGACCGGTCTGTGTCCCGCCCGAAAGGTATACTAGAGGATGTGCTCATTCGTGTGGGCCATCTAATTTTTCCTGCAGATTTTGTGGTGCACGAGATGAAGGAGGACGAGACCATGCCCATGATATTTGGGCATGAGTTTCTCGACACTAGCGCCGCTCTCATTGACTGTCGAGGCGGCGAGATCAAACTCCAAGCGAACGACGAGAAGATCACCTTTGTGATCGACAAGAGAAAGAAGAAAGCGGAGTGCAATAAGGTCTCCACTACTGAAGAAGGAGATGAATCTGAAGAGGAAGAAGCAGCTGCAATCGAATGGGAGCGAGGAAACGGAGGGGTGAATCTGTCTACTACGCCGCCTTTTTCTGAGCTCACCACCATTATCAAGGATCGTAAGGTTTACATGGTGGATGCCAAAGGCCGGCGAGTCTGGACCCGACCTCCTTGGCGGTGATTTGAGGTATCGTCGAGCTGCGACGTTAAATCAAGCACTTGTTGGGAGGTAACCCAACCTTTTCCATATTTCCTTTTTAATTTTCATTTTTTTTATTTCGAATTTCTATTATTTTTGCGTTAACAGTTATTTTGTAGTTAATTAAAAAAAAAATTAGCTCGACGTCGATCGACGCCGAGCAGCCGGGCGTGATACACTTTGATCCATGAAAGGATCGACAAGAAGGCTTCAAGTCGATTGATGCGAAGTGCCAACAGCCACTATTTCACGCCGCGTAATGTTTGAAGACTCTGGGGGATAAAAAGTTAATGTCTGAGATCAACTACCAGGTATCGTTCCCTCTTTTGTTTGATTTTCAAACTTATTCCACTCTTCGAGTTGGAAATAAGTTTGGGGGGTGTGGACAAGAGATGGAACGTTCTATCCTTTATTTATTTTGCTTTCCGCTTTAAATTTTTTTTTAGTTTTTATTCTATTTTGTGGGAAAATTTTTTAGTTTCAAAATAACCCGAATGAGATTGTGAGATTAAAATCGGTTGAGGGTTGAGTTTGAATTGATTGTGATTGTGGTTAGATGCCTATGAATGTAGAATACCGCATGATAGGATTGATTTGACACTTATGCTTGCATGATGATTGAGATGATTTGAAATTGACTGTGGAAGAATAATTTTGAACCCTTGTGTGAGAATTTTGAGCCTTTGTTTCGTTTGATGTGAGATTCACATGTGTGTTTTTATTTCTCTAGAACTTGCCTATTTTCTGTGTTGAGACTCCATAGTGTGCACAAGTTTAGGAAATGATCTTAGGCCATCTTTGATAGCCCAATTCCCTAAACACTGTCCCTTCACATTAAATTTTCCCTAGTTAGCCACTTTTGAGCCTATACAAAATTTTTCTTTCCTTGTCTATGAGATTAAGAAGAAGTATTGGTTTCGCTCATGTCTTGAGTTGTTGTATATGGGGTGGAATGATTGTGATATGGAGATAAGAAAATATAACTTAGTGGTGAAAAGATGTGTGAAAAAGAAGCTCAAAGAAATAATTAGAATTCTCATAAGCTCTCTGAAAAGAAAATAATACAAAATTTTGAAAAGAGCATAAGAGATTCAAAATGACCTAGAAAAAAAAAAGAGGTTGTGTATTTGTTGATATATTTGAGGAGATGAGGTGGATGATGAATAGAAGGTGGTTTGGGTTGATTGAGGAAGTACAACGTGATTAATTTTAGTCACTTGGCCATATTTCCCTACCTTTCACAAAAAGCCTACATTACAACTTAATGAAAGTCCTTTTTGATTCTAGACTTGTGTACACATTCTAGCAGTGGAGATATTAGAAAATTTGCAAGACTATGGTAGAAATTTCTTCATACATTTTGTTGAGTGCTTTCATCTATCCCTTTAACACTTGAGAGTTGAGCGATACACCTCCCGTGAGTTCTTCCTCGGTTGATGAATTTTCTCTCTTTCAAATTTCTCGTGTGTAGTAGATTTTCAATTCTTGACTGTGATGAATCTTGTGAGGCATTGCACTTTAATCGCATGATCTTTTGATTTCTTTCTCGCCTATTGATTGAGGACAATCAAACGTTCAAGTTTTGGGGATTTGATAAGCTCATTATTTTACTCGCTTATCTATATTATTTTCTACTATTTTATGTAGTTTTATTGAGTTTATATATATATTATATGCATGAATCTATATTAGGTGGTATTATGCGCATCTTGTTGTTTTTGCAGGTTTTAGGCCTAAATTCACTTAAAAACCTTTCCGAAAGCAGTGACGTGTAAGAGTAGCAGAGAAGAGTTCTTCCACAAGAAAAATTCGGGCTATTGGCGCATGGAAATAGATGATGCTTTGAGTTAGCTCTCCAACGCAACTGGAATCGGGTCAATCGGAGTTCGGGAGAGGAAGTTATGACCAAAACCGTGAGACCGCGCAGAAGGGGCGAGAGACCACGTCGATCGACGCCAATCAGCATCGATCAACGCTGAAGAGATGGCCACGTCGATCTACGCCAATCAGCCACGATCGACGCGAGCGAGTTTGCTTGAGCGGAAATCTGATTAAAATTGGATTTATTCATATCTTTAGCCCTAGATTTGATAGGATACACATCCACCACTATAAATACCTTTGTAAATTCAACTTTTTGAGGATGCAATCATATTTTTCAGTTTTTAGAGTTTGGAGACTTTGGAAACACGAAACCCTTTTATTTTCTTGTAAGTTCTTTATGTTTATGCAATTTAATATATTTTCTTTTGGATTTCTATCAGCGATGAGTGGCTAGAAACCCTAGCGGGTTCTAGGGGTTGACATTATTATGGATGCATGTTAGGATTAATTAATTAGGTTCATGATTCCTGTGATTATTTTCAAATTCTAGATTAATTCAAGGACTGAGAGGTGACGATTAATTTAGATGTCTAGCTATTGATAGAAGGACCGAGAGGTGAATATTAATAGTGGGAATAGGAATGCATGATACAATCTACACTATCCAAACAGATGTACTAGACTGTAGGAATTGAACTGATTTGCTTATCAGAATGACTAATTTGGTGTACTTTGAGACCGAGCGAAGATAGCCACTAATTAGTAATCTAGGTTATATTTTCCAAACAAGGAAATATAGCATTGTTGCAGTATTCCACCTGTTAAATTAATTGATTCCTACATGTTATCCATAATAAGAATTCTTCCCTAGAATCAATGTTCTTTTAAATTTGCTTTCAAAACTACTTTAATTTTCAGCATTGTCATTTTTACTTTTATAAAACCCTGATTTTCTGTTCACTCAAACAATGAATCTTAGGATCATAATTAGTACATAGGATAATTTCCCCACACAATTCCCCTGGATCGATAACCTTAGGGTTTACAAATTTATTTGCCGCTGTTATTATAATTAATCTGTTAGAAATAGCAGTGATCAATTGCATGGGCTCGGTATATCCCCACATTTAAGGTTACAGACATTCGTTAATTAATTTAAGCTCTGACAAGCTATTTATCTAATTAACATCTTCTATTCCTGAATCAATCCACTCAAACCTTTTCACTTATGCTTGAACTTCATCAGCCTGCAGGACTTAGCATAACGAACCTTTTTAGTTGTTCAGGGAATGTCACCATCCTATACTGGATGTGGTTACCTTGTTCCAGTACCAGACAGTCATACACAAACTGCTATTACCCAAGATACAGATATACAAGCTCAACTAGAGCCTTTCACTGCAACTCAAAGTAATACACAACCTGCATATACTTCTGTACCTTCATTTAGGCTTAGGATCTCGTCAAGCCATAGAGATCTAAATTCTTTTAATGTCAGATAAAAGAATCGATCTCGACTTAGGTCCTTATCAATGTGTGCCCCACACCAGCATACCAAGCCATCCAAGATAAGATGCTTATTACTGCGTATGCTGCAGCCTACGCCGACAGTTTATCCTGGAACTGTCTCAGCTGTGATAACTATTTATTCTCGCTAGGTCAAATGATCCATACGATCTTTCGTGATCTTCTACACACCGTAAGATCTCCCTATCGACGAGATAAGAGGATAATTGCATTTGCGACACATGTTTGTTAATTCAGACAGGAGATGAACATACAACATTTATGATTCTCAGTATATTAACCAATCGAACTTGTACATAATATACCAATCATAATGCTTTCAGTATATAAATCCATCAATTCATTAGTCTGAAAACATTCGTAGCTATTCCTGTGAAATCTCAAGAATAAATTCTAAGCGGAAGACCTATAGCATGCCTCTCAAATTCATTAGTCACTTCTTCCATAATGTTCATACCTTCGCCACATCCTTACATTAGAAGCTCAAAAAGACCTTTTGATCTTGATGTGATACAATTTCTATTAGTTGAGAATGTGCCAAAGTTTGAAGGTAGTCAAAAACAGTGGCATCAATGATCATGAGAGCTGAAATAGAAGTTAAGTTTAAACTTGTAGCACTTGTTAGCTATCTTGCTGAAAAGTTTTGCAGCTTTGATTATCAAGCTAGTTTGGATTGCTTTGATTAAACTTATTAAATTGTGGTGGCTGAAGCTTGATTACTTAGGAGTCATGAATGAAATTTTTCTTCTTAACTTCTTTGGTGTGAACTGAAAGCTCCAAGACAAGAATATGTAAATTAAGTTCCCTTGTTTTGTTTGAGTCTTTGTTGCTTGGGGACAAGCAACGTCTTAAGTTTAGGGGAGTGATAACTCTCTTAAAGAGTTATCATTTTGTGTTGAAATTAGTTAATTACGTCTTAGAATAGTCTTGTTTTGTAGGATAAATGGTATAATATAGGTTATTTGGTTAGTCTATTAAATTTAGGTATATTATGAAGTATTGTGTTAATTATGAGTTTTTGCGAAAAGAATTGTTTGAATAGTATCACAGGTCTCATTATGCTGGAGCATGACAAGAGCAAGAAGGATTGATATGATGTCGCAGCATAGGAGCAGCATGGCCAGAACTCTAATGAGGAATATCCGGGACCACAGCAGACAGGATCTCAGCACTTTTCAGATCCTGTCCCAAAAGTAGGACATGTGTCACCCGGGAGAACTGTCAGAACTGGGAGGCAGATTGAGGAGCCATGTGTAAGGCTTGGATGAAGCTGAAGGGAGACAGGAGAGATATTTTCAGAAAAGAGGGACAGGACAAAAAAGGATACCAACATCGAGAGAATAGGTGGGTGAGGGAGAAAGATCAACAAAGAAGTTTTAACAGGGAGACGAGGAGTTCGTGCGAGCCAAAGTGGATGCAGCAACAAATCTGAATAGTTTATCTTTATTTGCAAACTTATTTAATATTCCTACGTAGTTGATGAACAGAAACATGAACTTGAATGTTATTTGCTTTTTATCCTTTGTAAGCATGAGCTAAACCTTTTAAGCTCGGGTTATTGACTGGTTTTTCTTCTTGAATATATGTTGAAGCTGTTCTAGTATTAAATATGGTGTTTGATCTTGATTCTGGTATGTTTGTCTATCTAAACACGATAGTGGCAGGTAGAGATCTCGCCTAGTGAGACCGAGAGGAGATCTAGGATGAGGGAATCGTGGTCAATCTTGATCTCTAGTGGAGATATACATGGATTTTTGAGACTTGCAAAGACCCATGTTCTGAAATTACTTGTTTGAAGGAAAAATCTATCATAGACATATGAAGGCTAGCAAGAAAACATAGATCTAGCGCTATGACAGTAGTCTAGACAGAAAAGAGTGTGGTTGCAAGAACCAGAGTTGATGCTTGAACAATGCTGCAGCATATAGGAGAGTAGATGAACTAAGGTCAATAACCCGAGTGCATTTTATCATTGATTTTAAAACCATAGTCTACCAGTTTATGATTATTTTGTGGGAAGAAATAGTATTAATTGTTCTAGCACTGTTTGGTTTCATTTTATATGCTTTCTTGTTATTTTAGTTTGGAGAAATTACAAAACCCCATTAATTTACAAGAAATAGAATGTGCATGATTCACTTTCACTCCCTTGGGTACGATATCTGGACTTAGATCTGTATTACTTGTTAGACATACGTGCACTTGCGTATAATTTTAATAGCTACTAGCACAACAACATGGGTATCAGTATATTTTGCTTGTTGTTGATTATGTATCCCTTTGGGTGGAGGCTTGTCCAATTGTTACTAATGATGCTAAGGTTGTGTTGAAATTTCTGCAATGTTTAGTTACACGTTTTGGAATCCCAAGAGCCTTAGTGGGTGATGGGGGAAGTCACTTTTGTAACAAAATGTTTGAAAATTTGTTAGCAAGATACGGAGTGAAGCATCGGATAACCACTCTGTATCATCCTCAAGCTAATGCTCAAACTGAGCTTACTAATAGAGAAATAAAAAATATTTTAGAAAAGGTTGTGGCTTCTCGGAAGGATTGGTCTAAGCTTTTGGATGATGCATTATGGGCATATCGCACGACTTTTAAAACTCCGATTGGTATGTCACCGTATCAATTGGTGTTTTGGAAGTCGTGTCATTTGCCGGTTGAGTTGGAACATAAGGCATATTGGGCATTGAAAATGGTTAATGTTGGCTGAAGAAAGGCTCAAGGGTGATCACTGTTATTTCTAACAGATTAATTATAGAAACAGTGGCAAATAAATTTGTAAACCCTAAGGTTATCGATCCAGGGGAATTGTGTGGGGAAACTATCCTATATACTAGCTATGATCCTAAGATTCATTGTTTGAGGAATTCAAAATCAGGGTTTTAACTTCGAAAATATAGATAACGATACTTGAAAATTAAAGGAGTTTTGAAAGCAAATTAAAGGAGCACAGATTCTAGGGAAGAATTCATATTATGGATGACATGTAGGAATCAATTAATTTAACAGGTGGAATACTGCAACAATGCTATATTTCCTTGTTTGGCAAATATAACCTAGATTACTAATTAGTGACTCATCTCCGCTCGATCTCAAAGTACACCAAATTAGTCAATCTAATAAGCAAATCAGTTCAATTCCTACATCTAGTACATCTGTTTGGATAGTGTAGATCGTATCATGTATTCCTATTCCCACTATTAATATTCACCTCTCGGTACTTCTATCAATAGCTAGACATCTAAATTAATCGTCACCTCTCGGTCCTTGAATTAATCTAGAATTATAGAATAAATACAGGAATCATGAACCTAATTAATTAATCCTAACATGCATCCATAATATTATTCAAACCCTAGAACCCGCTAGGGTTTCTAGCCACTCATCGTAGATAGAAATCCAAAAGAAAACATATTAAATTGCATAAACATAAAAGAACTTACAAGAAAAATAAAGGGTTTCGTGTTTCCCAAGTCTCCAAACTCTTAAAACCAAATCGTAGAGCGAAGATATGATAAGGAATGCTCAAAAATCGAGTTTAGTAGGCTATTTATAGTGGTGGATGTGTATCCTATCAAATCTAGGGCTAAATATATGAATAAATCCTAATTTCCTCGAATTTTCGCTCCAGCAGACATCTCGCGTCGATCGTGGGGAATCCACTTCGATCGACGAGCCTTCTTGATCGCCGTCGATCGATGCCACTTGGCGTCTATCGACGCAGCTTCTCGCCCCTCCTGCGCGGTCTCACGGTTTTGGCCATAACTTTCTCTTCCGAACTCCGATTGACCCGATTCCAGTTGCGTTGGAGAGCTAACTCAAAGCATCATCCATTGCCATGTGCCAATATCTCGTATTCCTCTTGTGGACGAAATCGTAACTGATACTCTTACACATCACTGCTTCCGGAACAGATTCCTCTCGAATTTAGGCCTAAAACCCTACAAAAACACCAAAACGCGCATACTACCACCTAATATAAACTCATGCACATAATATATATATGAACTCAATAAAACTACATAAAATAGTAGAAAATAATATAGATAAGCGAGTAAAATAATGAGCTTATCAAACCCCCCAAACTTGAACGTTTGATTGTCCTCAATCAATAGGCAAGAAAGAAATCAAAAGGTCATGCGATTAAATTGCAATGCCTCACAAGATTCATCACAGTCAAGAATCAAAAATCCATTACACACAAGCAATTTGAAAGAGACAGAAAATTTATCAACATTGGAAGAATTCACGGGAAGTGTATCGCTCAACTCTCAATTGTTTAAGGAATAGATGAAAGCACTCAACAACATGTATGAAGAAATTTCTACCATAGGCTTGCAAATTTTCTAATATCTCCACTGCTAGAATGTGCACACAAGTCTAGAATCAAAAAGGACTTTCATAAGGTTGTAATGTAGGCTTTTGTGAGGGGTAGGAAAATATGGCCAAGTGACTAAAATCAATCAAGTTTTTACTTCCTCAATCAATCCAAACCACCATCTAAGTTCATTCACCCTTCTCCTCAAATATATCAACAAATACACAACCTCTTTTTTTTTTTTTCTAGCTCATTTTGAATCTCTTATGCTCTTTACATAATTTTGTATTCTTTTCTTTTCAGAGAGCTTATGAGAATTCTAATTATTTCTTTGAGCTTCTTTTTCACACATCTTTTCACCACTACTTTATATTTTCTTATCTCCATATCACAATCATTCCACCCACAACTCAAGACATGAGCGAAACCAATACTTCTTCTTAATCTCATAGACAAGGAAAGAAAAATTTTGTATAGGCTCAAAAGTGGCCAACTAGGGAAAATTCAATGTGAAGAGACAGTGTTTAGGGAATTGGGCTATCAAAAATGGCCTAAGATCATTTCCTAAACTTGTGCACACTATGCAGTCTCAACACAGAAAATAGGCAAGTTCTAGAGAAATAAAAACACACATGTGAATCTCACATCGAACGAAATAAAGGCTCAAAATTCTCACACAAGGGTTCAAAAATTTTCTTCCGCAGTCAATTTCAAATCAGCTCAATCAGCATGCAAGCACAAGTGTCAAATCAATCATATCATGCGGTATTCTACATTCATAGGCATCTAACCACAATCACAATCAATTCAACTCAACCCTCAATCGATTCAACTCTCACAATCTCGTTCGAGTTATTTCAAAACTCAAAAATTTTCCCACAAAATAGAATAAACTTAAAAATTTAAGGCAAAAAAATTAAAGACGGAAAGCAGAATAAATAAAAGATAGAATGTTCCATCTCTTGTCCACATCCCCCCAAACTTATTTCCAACTCGAAGAGTGGAATAAGTTTGAAAATCAGACAAAAGAGGGAACGATACCTGGTAGTTGATCTCAGACATTAACTTTTTATCCCCCGGAGTCTTCAGATATTGCACGGCGTGAATTGTTGCAGCTGGCACTTCTCGTCGATCGACTTGAACCCTTCTTGCGACCCTTGATGTGGATCGAAGAGTATCACACTGGGCTGCTCGGCGTCGATCGACGCCAGGCTGCGTCGATCGACGTCGAGCCGATCTCCCAATATTTTTTTTTTCAATACTGCAAAACAACTGTTAGCAAAGAAATAAAAGCAGAAATTCGAAATAATAATAAAAAAAACAAAAATTGAAAAGAAAATACGGAAAATGTTGGGCTACCTCCCAACAAGTGCTTGATTTAACGTCGCAGCTCGACGATACCTCAAATCACTGCCAAGGACGTTGGGTCCAGACTCGCCGACCTTTGGCATCCACCATGTAGACTTTCCGGTCTTTGATAATGGTGGTGAGCTCAGAAAAATGTGGCGCAGTTGACACTGCTACCCTATCGTTTCCTCGCTCCCACTCAATGGCAGCTGCTTCATCTTCTTCAGACTCATCCTCTTCTTCGGTAGTGGAGATTCGATTGCACTCCACGTTCTTCTTGTTCTTGTCGATCACAAAGGTGATCCTCTCGTCATTCGCTCAAAGTGTGATCTCGCCGCCTCGACAGTCAATGAGAGCAGCGCTAGTGTCGAGAAACTCACGCCCCAAGATCATGGGCATGTTCTCGTCCTCCTTCATCTCGTGCACCACAAAATCTGCAGGAAAAATGAGATGGCCCACACGAATGAGCACATCCTCTAGTATACCTTTCGGGCGGGATAAAGACCGGTCCGCCATCTGCAGGGTGATCGTCGTGGGCCTCATCTCTCCGATGTTGAGACGCTTGTAGATGGAATACGGCATCAGGTTGATACTGGCCCCAGTATCACATAGTACTCTCTCAAATGTGTGTCCCCCAATCTCAACCGGAATAGAGAAGCATCCAGTATCGCTTCTCTTGATGGGCACCTGCTTTTGAAGTAGCAGGCTGCACTGCTCGTGGATCTTCACCGTCTCATTCTCCACAAATTGTTTCTTTCCACTCATCAATTTCCGGAGGTACTTCATGTACCCCGGGATTTCCTTCAGTGCTTCGATCAGCGGGATGTTGATGCTGACCTTCTTCAAATTCTCCACAAATCTGGAGAACTTCTCATCCTCTCTCTGCTTCGCGAACCGTTGTGGGAATGGTAAAGGAGGGAGCTGATCTTCAGACTGCTTCAACTTCATGCCTGGAGCAGACTTTGACGTCGATCGACGTAGGGTAGCGTCGATCGACGGGCCTTTGTCTTCTGCGTCGATCGATGAGGCAGGTCCGTCGATCGACGTGGATTCGTCTCCCGCACAGTTTTGCTCCTTTTCGCCTCCAGAATCATCCGTAGCCATATCGGGACCCTTGTAGTTCATCCCAGACCTCAGAGTAATGGCTTTGACTGGCTTTTTCTTTGCGGGGTTCACCTCTATCATACTTGGCAACTGTCCAGGCTTGTGTTGATTGCCGAGTGTGGTGGCAATCTGGCTCAACTGTGTGTCCATCATCTGAAGATGTTTCGTCATCAGCTGCATGTGGTTGGACATTCCCTTCACCTCGGTTTCTACTTTCCCAAACCGGTTATCCGAGCTCTTGATGAATTTCTCGAGCGTCTCCTCTAACACGGATTTATTCCTTTCCACGATCTCTCCTCCAGTACCTGCATCAAAACCAGGCGGAGGGTGTTCTGCAGCAGAAGGGTTAGCATAGGAAAAACCAGGGTAAGATCGCCCATGGTTGTACTGATACCCTTAATTGCCTCGGTAGTTATTGTGATAACCACCGCCAACGTAGTTCACCTCCGTACCGGCAGTTCCAGACGAACTGCTTGCACCCCTGTTGATGTAGTCAGCCTCTACGGGTACTATGGCCATGCTTGGCTCTGCAACAGCTGCAACTTGTGATGTGCCCAATTTTTCAATCTCCTCCCGGAGCTTTTTCACCTCAGCGACCACGTCGAATTCTGGCTTTGTCTCGACTGCTTTGACTGGTAGCTGCCTATCAGTTGGCCATAGGTGGTTATTCAGCGCCATATCAGCCAGCAACCTCATACTCTCTGCACCACTCTTCTTCATCAGTATTCCTCCGGCAAATGCATCAACCAGCTCCTTCATGTGAGGGTTCAGTCCCTCATAAAAATGACACACTTGCATCTCTAGATCGATGCCATGTCCAGAACAGAGTCGTAGAAGCTCTTTGTATCTCTTCCAGGCCTCGTAGAGTGACTCATCACACATCTTCTTGAAAGTAGTAATGGCAGCTTTCCTCTTCAGCAGCAGGCTCGGTGGGAAGTAGTTGGTAAGGTACTCTGCTCGAAGCTCATCCCATGTCCCGATGTGGCTCTTATCCAGTCCAGCAAACCAAGACCGTGCCTCGTCTCTGAGTGAGAACGAGAACAGTCTCATTCTGATCACATCTTGGGTTACTCCGTTCTGCTTCACAGTGTTACACACCTCAATGAATTGGTTGAGGTGGGTGTATGGATCTTCTACAGCTCTCCCCCCAAACTGGTTTTGCCGAACCATCTGAATAAGGCTTGTGCGTAGCTCAAAGTTGTTGGCATCAATGCCAACTCTGAATCCGGCCTCCGCTTGCTGTGGAAGAAATCGATCCAAGATGGACCTTTGCGGAACCACAATCTGCCTATTGTTTAACTCTGCCAGTCTTGCAGTTTGCTCCGCCTGAGCAGCCTGGGCTGCTTGAAGTTGTACTCTCAGCTGCTGAACTTCATTCATAAATTGCCTCTGCTCCTCGGGAGTCATATTTTGCAGAGGTGCTTCAGGATTCTCAGCCATCTCTCGCTGTTTGTCTTTTCTTTTCTTCTTGATTTTCCTGCAGGTTGCTTCAATTTCAGGGACAAAAGCCTCGAGTGTTTTTCCTTTGGCTCGTGTGTTCATGCACCTGCACAGAAAATAGATAAAAATTAGTTCCACGTCAATCGACGTGGATGTCACGTCGATCAATGCAAGAAAGTGGTCGCGTCGATCGACGAAAGGTGTCCGTCGATCGACGCTGCAAAGTGATCGACGTCAATCGACACTAGGTGGCGTCGATAGACGCGATACGTAGACTCAAAAACTCACACACGCACACGTACAAAAAATTAAAACTCAATCCAGCAAATCCTAGAATGAACTAGTAACAAGATAAAATCTAACAATTCCCCGGCAACGGCACCAATTTGATCACTGTTATTTCTAACAGATTAATTATAGAAACAGTGGCAAATAAATTTGTAAACCCTAAGGTTATCGATCCAGGGGAATTGTGTGGGGAAACTATCCTATATACTAGCTATGATCCTATGATTCATTGTTTGAGGAATTCAAAATCAGGGTTTTAACTTCGAAAATAAAGATAACGATACTTGAAAATTAAAGGAGTTTTGAAAGCAAATTAAAGGAGCACAGATTCTAGGGAAGAATTCATATTATGGATGACATGTAGGAATCAATTAATTTAACAGGTGGAATACTGCAACAATGCCATATTTCCTTGTTTGGCAAATATAACCTAGATTACTAATTAGTGACTCATCTCCGCTCGGTCTCAAATTAGACCAAATTAGTCAATCTGATAAGCAAATCAGTTCAATTCCTACATCTAGTACATCTGTTTGGATAGTGTAGATCGTATCATGTATTCCTATTCCCACTATTAATATTCACCTCTCGGTCCTTCTATCAATAGCTAGACATCTAAATTAATCGTCACCTCTCGGTCCTTGAATTAATCTAGAATTATAGAATAAACACAGGAATCATGAACCTAATTAATTAATCATAACATGCATCCATAATATTATTCAAACCCTAGAACCCGCTAGGGTTTCTAGCCACTCATCGTAGATAGAAATCCAAAAGAAAACATATTAAATTGCATAAACATAAAAGAACTTACAAGAAAAATAAAGGGTTTCGTGTTTCCCAAGTCTCCAAACTCTCAAAACCAAATCGTAGAGCGAAGATATGATAAGGAATACTCAAAAATCGAGTTTAGTAGGCTATTTATAGTGGTGGATGTGTATCCTATCAAATCTAGGGCTAAATATATGAATAAATCCTAATTTCCTCGAATTTCCGCTCTAGCAGACATCTCGCGTCGATCGTGGGGAATCCACGTCGATCGACGAGCCTTCTTGATCGCCGTCGATCGATGCCACTTGGCGTCTGTCGACGCATCTTCTCGCCCCTCCTGCGCGGTCTCACGGTTTTGGCCATAACTTTCTCTTCCGTACTCCGATTGACCCGATTCCAGTCGCGTTGGAGAGCTAACTCAGAGCATCATCCATTGCCATGTGCCAATAGCTCGAATTCCTCTTGTGGATGAAATCGTCACTGATACTCTTACACATCACTGCTTCCGGAACGGATTCCTCGTGAATTTAGGCCTAAAACCCTACAAAAACACCAAAACGCGCATAATACCACCTAATATAAACTCATGCATATAATATATATATAAACTCAATAAAACTACATAAAATAGTGGAAAATAATATAGATAAGCGAGTAAAATAATGAGCTTATCAAAGGGGGCCGAGCTATGCATTTGAATGCAATGGATGATATTCGGAATGAGGCCTATGAAAATTCAAAAATTTACAAGGAGCGTACAAAGAAGTTCCATGATTTCCATATTAGAAGTAAATCTTTTGCTCCCGGTGATTTTGTGCTTCTTTTCAATTCTCGGCTAAAGTTTATGCCCGGTAAGTTCCGTCCGAAATGGTCGGGCCCTTTCATCTTACAACAAGTCTTTGAAAATGGAACTTTGGAGTTGGCACGTGAGAATGGTCCCTGTTTTAAGGTGAATGGTCATCGGGTTAAACCTTATTATGTTAATAATGGACCTTGTATGGTCTTGGATGTATCTTTTGTGAATTGAGATGAGAAGTCGAGCTATCGACGTAAAAAAAGCACATGTTGGGAGGCAACCTAATGATTTTTACATTTAGGTTATTTTCATATTTTGAATAAATGTTAGTTATTTCAGTTTGTGAATTTGATGTTTGTTTGCTTGTGATGAAGGATTTTTTATTGTTGGTGGTTCTACGGACTTACATTTTTTGTGTGCTGAAAGATCGGAAAAGTGGGGAGGCGAAGAGCCCGAATTGGTGCAGGAATATGTAGCAAACAGAAAAGGAAGCTCGCCCGGGAGTAGCACAAATCGCTTGAGCTCTGGAAATTTAATGGAAAATTTAAAAAAATGGCAGTTCAGAGGGTCTGCTAGGTCGAGCGGCTGAGGCTCGGCCGAGCCGGACTGTGCCCTGCCTTGGCGCGGATAGAGCATTTGCTCGACCGAGCCATCTCCTGCTCGATCGAGCGGTGCGTATTTTTAAGACAAATTTCATTGCCCATTTCGCCCCATTTTCATTTCGGTCGAGATTTCACTTCCCGAACTTTCTCTTACATATTGTTACTTCGAGTTCTGTGAATCTTACCTCTTAATTTCATCTATGGCTAGCAATTGCACACGTGGAGCTTCTTCCTCCTCAATTGGTCGCCCGGAAGGTTTTTATGATGAAGAATTTGCCAGGAAACTTTAGAAGCACTTAGTTTGAAGAAAGACGTTTGGAATCTGTTCAAACGCATTGGTTGGGAGAAGCTGCTCATGGCAAAGTGGCCAAGCTACATGATGTTGATAAGGGAATTCTTGGCTTCAGCTCGAGTTAATTGGAGTGCAAATGGTCTTCCAGTACTTGTAGAGTTCAAAGTCGAAGGTCAGGAATTTTTCTTGAGTTGGCAGGAAATTGATAAAATATTTGGGTGTTCTCAGGACTCTGTGTGTATTTTTGAAGAATGGGATCCTTTTGAATTTTGGGAGTCGATTTCTGGTATTAAACTTTGGATGATTTCGATGTCAAGTCCTGTAGGTCATTGTTGATTAAGAATCCTGTTATTCGGTATCTTCATAACATGATAGAGGGATGGTCTTGTAGTTTTAATGGGTCTGGCAATGTTGATATCTTTGACCTTCAATTTCAGTTTGCTTTATCGCATGGAAAGGAATTTTCGATTGGTGGTTGGTTGATGGAAAGTTGGAAAAATACCTTTAAGTCTGAGAATTCACTTATTTGTGGTGGTGGTATGCTGATGCCTTTATTTGAATATTTTGGTGTTGATGTATCTGGTGTCTTTGCTCCTGGGCTGTTTCTAAATACTACTGCATTGGTTGCCAAAGCATTTTTGGTTCCGTCACAGTTTGGTGAATGTAATTATTACAAATTTGGGGGTATGGGAATAGAAGTGCCTAACCGCGCTCTGACTGAAGTTGATGATTTGCGGGATCGATCTAATTGGTTGATGAGTTCCGAAGCTCATTTGGATGTCATTAGATTGATTATAGCTCGGTATGAGGAGGAGATTCTTATTTCATGTCAACATTGTCGCGGTGACCCGCCTCCACAGGATCGTGAGGAGTGATACCACACCACCTACCTTTTTGCAAACTAAGTCTCACTTGACTAAGTTTGGGGGAAGTGTCGGTAGTCGGTGATGTGGTTTATTCTCCTCCTCTATCTCTTTATCCTAGTTGCTTTGCTTATTAGTTTAGTTTGTTTGAATTGAATAATGATTTGATCTTCGATTGGGTTGTATAATGATTTGATCTACTTTTTAGATTTGGATGTGGATTGGATGTTTGGTTTTTATGATTATGATATGTTTTGATGGATTATTAGCAAGCTTGCATGATTTAATAGTTTCTATTTGGCATGGTTTGTGGATTGTTGAATGGTTTGGTATGTATGGTGAGCTAGTGGATAGTGTCTTGTCATTGTTGATTATCGGTTTGTGGGAAGTTTGGTGGAAACGAGAGCTTAATTGGTTTGTTTTATGTTCAATAGTTTGGTGGTGTTTGTGTTGATTTTGAGTAGGTACAAATAAGGCATGGGAGAACAGTTCGATCGTGGCTACCGATGGGTAACGCATTCTATCGTTTCTCTTGCCAATTGTTCATTGCATGTAGATTGTTTTTAGGATGTTGTGTGCTTTTGTGTGTGTGTGTCGAACCCAAACAAGAACTTGAGATTGGACCATGATTGACTTAGTGGAGCTTGAATTTTGTCTCAACCGATGATAGGGTGAAATCTTGATGTCAAGGCATGTTAAAGTCTTCCTTTTGAATTGCCAAGTTTTTTATGTGGTTAATGTGTTGGACTTGACAAAAAGCTGAGAGTATTTGAGCTATTATCCTTTTCGTTTGAGAGAGGCGAGATTGAGAGTGAAAAATCTAGAACTTGCATCTATTCTCTATCTATTTGGCTTGAGTATGGTGAATAGAAAATGATATTAGGCCATCGATTCTTAGTCCTACCTTACACATCGGGAGTATAAGGTGGATTATCTTGATCACTTCTTGTCGTTCATATCTTTGACCCCCGTGATTGAGCTTATTTGGAGATATTTCTTTGATGTTATTAGGACCAAATTTGGGGGGGGAAAGAGTGTATGAGGGTGAATACGGTGTTGTGAGTTGGGTTGGAAATTGATTGGATTCGTGATGATTGAAAATGTTGAGGCATGAACGATATGAAATAAAGGATTGATTTGAATCATAGAAAATGAGGCACCAACAAAAATTTTTGGTGCAAGTGTGTGAAAAAGAAAGAGAGGAACCTATGAAATGAATGAATGATGGTGCTAGGAAAAAGAGTGAAGGAAGAAAAAAAAGAAGAAAAACAATTAAAAAAAAGAAGAAATGTGTTGTGAAACGAGTAAGCCTCGGGGTTTGAAGTGGTTTCAAGGAAACAAGTTTGGGGGTTTTTGGGAGATTAAGAAGTTTAGTCACTTTGGCTCAAAACCACCTACCATTTAGTAAGCCACGTTATAACCAAAAACAAAGACCTTCTTGATTCTTGAAGCCAACTCATTGTAGTATAGTGGTGAGAATGGATGCAAGCCTATGGAAATTGAGCTCGATATCTTGTGATTTAGTGATTCTCATCATCTCTAAACACGTGAGGGAGTGTTTTTGTTTCTTTATCCATATTTGATGAGTGGTTCAAGTCCTTATCATTAACCGTGTCACAAAGTTAGGTGATAATCTCGTTTGATAAGGGCATGCTAAGGTAATCAAGATGAGCTGTGAGGTTTTTTCATGTGGTCAATGTATTGCTTTACGTTGTTTTGATTGAGGACAATCAAAGGTTCAAGTTTGGGGGATTATGATATGTGCGTAAAATGACCTTCATTTCGGTATGTCAGTGTACTTGTTTGTGGCCATTTTACTCTCATATCATATGTTTTTGTTGTTCTTTTGTTGTGTTTTCGTGTTTTTGTGATTTGAATGGTGTATGTTGAGTTTTGAGCATAAAACCACACTTTTGGTTGAGTTTTGGAGGCAAATCATCCGAGTTTTGAGTCAAAGGAGGATAGGCTTGCCCGAGCGGAGCAGAGAAGGGAGCATTCAAGAGTTCAGAGGCCAGGCTCGGCCGAGCTGAGCCTGGCTCGGTCAAGCCAAATGGGACAGATGGCTCGCTCGGCTGAGCACTACAGGGTCGGCCGAGCCACAGCCTTCAGAGGGCTCGCTCAGTCGAGCTAAATCAGCTCGACCGAGCCAGAATGCAAATCTTGGCAATTTTGACGGTTATCAAGCTATCCCGGGCGAGCCGAGGCCCTGTTTGCTAGGGGTTTGCACGGTTCGGCCGAAATCGGCCAAACCGGCCAAACCAAATTAATTTGGTCGGTTTGGCTGGTTCGAGAAAAATGATTGGCCGGGTAGGTTTGAAAAATCTCAAACCGGATGATTTGGTTTGGCCGATGGTTTGAAGGATGAAACCGGCCATTTTGGCAGGACCGGCCGTATAAATAATATAATTTTAAATATAATAATGATAATAAAATATTATTTGATAGAAAGCTAAGATATCAATTATATTGATATATATGCCCGATGCTTATATTATTTCGAATTGTAACCTTATAAATCAACTTATATTTAATTGTTTCTTGCAACCATAATATTATTTATTTATTACTTATATCATATTTATAATTAATGACATGCGAGATATATATATATATATATTAGTTTTATTTTGTGTATCATTATTTCATTAATATTTAATAATAAAATTGATATACAAGTTTCATTTATTATCAGTTGAATAATCTTCAAACCGTATAAACCGGCCGAACCAAACTGTTTTAATATGGTTTGGCCGGTTTGGTTTGAAATAATTATTTGGCCGATATGGTATGTGAAAATCTCAAACCGTACCTATTGGTTTGGCCCGTACTTTTCCCCTTAAACCGGCCAAACCGGACCGTGCACACCCCTACTGTTTGCTCGGCTATAAAAGGGGGATTTTCGAGTTTTAAGAGAACTTTAGCCCAAATTTCAAATAACCACTTGAGAAATTCTCTCCTAATCTGTCTTCCATTCACTTCCCATCCACATTCAAGGAGATCAAGGATGCATTCCTCCACATTTGTTGAAGATCAAGGAAGACCAAGGGGTAGTTTGAGTACAAGGAATACAATTGAGGAAGATCTACATTTGACCTTTCAATTTGTAATGGATTCTCTTACTCTTTCTATTGTATTGAATGAAATTGAAGGTATGAGGAGCTAAACCTTTTTGTGAGTGTTGTTGAATGGATGATGTGTGAAATTGAGATTGAATGTTGATTGTTTAATTTCCTTTGAGAGCTTGAATTGCACTAGATCTTAATCCTTACCACCTAGGTGTAGGTAATAGCCAACGTAGGTGGTATTTGATATGAATACTGCAGCCAACACGCGGGTAGAATCGTCGTGAATAGTGTAGATTCATATAATTCTAGATCCAATCCCCGTGCAGAGATAGGTCATAGGGCAATAATCCACGTTCTAGAAGGAGTGGTCTAGGATTCGATAATGTGATTGTTTGAGAGTTCTAGTATCATCAACGGTTAGCTCGCCGTGACAAGGGGTTAACTAATTGAGGGTGGATTGCTCAATCTTTTAGGAATTAAATAGGCTTAAAACATGATTTGATCTCAATTGAACACATTGGATATTCACACAACACTCACACTTTTCTCATTGTTGCACTTGATACTTTATCTACCTAATTTGAGAGAATTGTTTGGTTCGATTATTGGATTTATATTTGAACATGATTGGAATTGTGCTTTACTTCATGTACGTTTAGTTTTGTTATGATTTTGCCTAGTTAATTAAACACTCAACGACTAAAGTTTTGCCTAGTTATAAATTTCCATGCAAGTAAATGGTAGTCTATTGGGCGAATTAGAAGGTCCTAAGATTGAAAATTTAACTTGATTAAGTGTTACTTTTACACCGCATCAATAAGTGCAAGACCTAATTAATATTCCACTGCAACTATAAACACTCTAATTGGATGCCAACCGTCAAGAATTAGATGTCATTTATAGGTGCGATGAGAATGCGGTTTATATGCCAAATGATATGAATGCTATGGAATTTTAGGAGAGGATTTCGGGCATTAAGACTTTGGGGGCTTTTCATGTGAATTCTGCTAAGTCTTCTTTGATTGTGAATCCCATAATTAGATACGTTCGTAAGGTGGTAGCTGGTTTGGTCTCGGGTAGATATGAATCTAAAAGTGTTTTGATTGTTGAGATGTACATGTTATATCCCATGATGCATGGCTTGAAGTTTTCTATGGGTGGTTTAGTTATGGATGCATAGAGTAGGGCTGCTGGGATTAAAACTCCCTCTATCTATGGTGTGGGACTACTTACTCCTATTTTTCGGCTTTTGAATATTCCCTTGACTGGTCTTTTTCCACCGGGAGTGTTATTGGATGTTGCTTCTTTGGTTGCTGCAAAGTTTTTAGTTTTAGGAGGTCCTCATTGCTATTGGTATAAATTTGGGGAGAACTATTTCTTATTAGATTGTTCGGCACTAACTGAGGTTGAAAATCTTGAGGTGAAATCTAATTAGTTGTTGTATATTCTGTTGCATGCCAAGTCGGCGTGTAAAATGAACAAAGTTGGGAATTTTATCAGTTTAGAGGAGCTTCAGGAAGAAGAGCAGACGAGGAGAGCGGAGTCAGGACAGACTACGGAGGCCCCACCATCCTTCGATGAGTGGCAGCAGCAGAGGTGCTTGATGATGTAGCGTACTACTGACCTGTCGACTCTCTTTCTTATTCTATGCAGGGTCTAGATACGAGGATGACTACTATCCATAGAGATTGTGCATCTTTCCAGACGGGATATCTTGCTGATAGAGCGGCTACAATTTCTCGGTATGATGGCATAGACATGCGACTAGGAGAGATCTAAGGTGATATCTGGGAGCTACAGCGTCGCTTACTTGTGTCGTGCCACCGCCACCAAGATCGATCATTGCAGGACCGAGATGAGTGATTGGATACCGCAAGCCTATTTTACAAACTTATTCTCTCTTGTCTATGTGTCGGCTACCAGTTTTGGTTTACTCTTCTTCTTATCTTACCATCTCGTTATATCCCTTGCTTGGGATTAGATAGTTTCCCTTATGATTAGATATTGATACATTTGTATTTGATTTGGTTCGATATGGTTATATGATATTTTAGATTTGGATAAAGTTGGATGTTTGAATGTTTTATCTTTTATTGAATGGTGTTGATTTAATGTTCATTGCTTTATTCTTTTTACATTTTGGTTGATGAACGTTGTTGAATGGTTGGTGGAATGTATGGTGGAGCTAGTGGAACAAGGTGTCATTTATTTAGTTTTGGGAATGGATTGTTTGGAGGAAAGATGCTTCGATGGTAATGATTGCTTGTTTGAATGTTTATACATTGTTGAGATTAATTGTGGAAGTAGTTTGGAAGTGAAATTTTGATTTGGTGGAAATAGACTTTCGTTGAAAGAGGTTAATGCTCAAATAGGTTGTGTGTTTGTGTTTGTGTTTATGTTTAGTAGGTACAATAAGGCCGATGGACAGCGGTTTGATCACGTGGCTGCCGATGGTAACACATTCTAACATTTCTCTTCCCATTTAGTTTGTAGTTGTTGTTTGTGTAGTTGATGCTTAGGTTGATTGCATGTTGTGTGTTGAACCCGAACTAGACTTGAGATTTACTCTAAATGAACTGGTGGAGTTTGATTCCTACTTGAACCTATGATAGGGCGGAATTATAGATATCGAAGCATGTGAAAATCAAACTTTTTAATTGCCGAGATTTGTGCGTGTTAATGCTTAAGACTTGACAAAAGCAGTGAATTTTGAGCTTTGATATTGTCATATCATTTTCAATTGTGAGAGGCAATATAGAGAGTGAGAAATCTAAAACTCGCATCCGTTCTCTAGCTATTGACGTGAGTTTTTTACTAGAAAAAGATGTTAGGCCATCGATTCCTAGTCCTACCTTGCCAATTGGGGGTATAAAGTGTTATATTTGCTCTTTATTTGCCTTTCATACTGTTGCTCCCCGTGATTGAGTTTAATTGAAGAATTTTTTTAAGATATGCTTAGGAATAAGTTTGGGGATGTTGTGAGTGTGGGTAAGGGGATTGATTTGTTTTGGTGAAATTGGATCCCATTTGTTGAGGCAGAAAGGAAAAGAGGTGTTGAAAAGAAAAGAAAAAAAGTTGAAAAGAATGATAGTGCAAGTCAAAAAAATGAGCACCAACGAAAAAAGTGAGTTATTGTGAAAAGAAAAAAAAATGCAAATGCATGGTGAAAAACGAAAGAAAGAGGAAGTGAAGTTGAAAAAGCCTCAGGATTGGTTGTTGTTGCATCCTAAGTGAGGTAGGAATTTGACTAACTTTAGTCTCGTTTATTTGCACGTGCTTCGCCAATTGGTCCACCTTTGTGTTCACCCCTGTTATTTCTTGCTCGATCATTCCAAACGAGTAATCTGAAGTTTTGATGAACTTGGATAGCACTTCATCGAGACTTTCTTTCTTCTTCTCAACGATCTCGCTATTCTGCACATCAAAACCAGGTGGAATGTGTTCCGCACCTTCTAGTTAGGCATAAGAAAATCCTTGATGAGGTTTTGGCGGGTAATGCTGGTATCCCCCTTGTCGGTACCTATTTTGGTAGCCTCCTGGGTTCATGAAGTTCACCTCAGATACGGGATCAACCTGTGCAACAGTAACAACAGAAACATTAGCAGTTAATTTCTCCATCTCCCCTTTGTGTTTCTTGATCTCCTTCTTGAGGGTGTCATCCGGTTCTTTCTTCTCTACGACTTTGACTTGCGGTCTCCTTGGATTTTCCCACTATTAAGTATGCATGGCCATCTTTTTGAACAACTTAAGGGCATTGTCTGCAGATTTGCCCATCATTGAACCTCCAGCGGCATTGTCTACCAATTCTTGAGTTCTTTCATTCATCCCCTGGTAGAAGTAGTGTGCCTGCTCCTCAATGTCAACTCCATGACTGGGACAGCTTGTCAACAGTTCATTGAGTCTGCTCTAGGCCTCGAACAAGGACTCATCAATTAGTTGGTGGAACTACAGGATCTCCATCTATTTCTGGATGATCATGGATGGTAGGAAGAAGTTACAATGAAATTCTGCTCGGAGATTGTCCCAAGTCCTGATGCTGCTGCAATCCAGGCCCATAAACCAAGTTCGAGCCTAATCCCGAAGTGAGAATTCGAACAGAAACAAACAATTAAATCTTGGTTGACTTTGTTCTGCTTCACAGTGTCACACACCTCCACAAATATCCAGAGGTGAGTGTTTGGATCCTCCATAGCTCGGCCACCAAATTGGTTCTTTTGAACCATCTGAATAAGACCAGTTTTGAGTTTAAAGTTATTGGCATTAATACTAATAAAAAATCCCTCATTGTCAGGTTGTGGTCTGTACCTCGTTGTCATGGAATTTGGATCCTCATCGTCGGAGTCTTCTTTGTGCAGTCTCTCTTTTTCCAACTCCCTTTGACTCCTTGCAGCTTCAACACTTTCAGCTACGCTTTCAGCCATTAGTTTTCGGATAACATCTCGCATCTCATTCACCTCTTGGATCAGCAACATAGCATTCCTTGCAATTATTAGTGCGTCCAGATCCTCCCGATGGGGCATATTCAGGTCATCCTCCTCATTCTAATTTTACGGTGGCTCCATGTTGATGATTGTGTTGTTATTTTCCTTGCTCTTTCTTTTTTTGACCGTTGCCTCAATTTTTGGGTAAAAAACATTGAGTGGTTTGCCTTCGTCCCATGTGTTCATGCAAGATCTAAGAAAATAAACAAATTTAAAAAATCAATCGGCTTCGATCAACACAGGGCATGTCAATCGACACACTAGATGTCGATCGAAATAGAGCTCGGTCCCAAAAACCAACACAAGCACATGAATAGTAAAATTAAATGATAAAAATAAACTCAATCCAATAAATTCGAAACAAACTAGTAATAGAATAAATTCTAACAATTTCCCGGCAACGACGCCAAATTGATCACAATAAAATTTATAGATTAATTGCAAATACAGTGGCTAATAAATTTATAATTAAAGTGTCCAACCTACAGGGAATGTATATGTAAAATATTCTATGTACTAGCCATAGTTTCCAAATTCTGTTTGTTTGAGTACTTGAAATCAGGGTTTTGGTTTTAAGAAAATTTACGATGACAAAACAAGAATTCAAAGCATTTTTGAACAGTAAATAAAGATACAGATTCCAAGGCAGTTAATCAACATATCAACATGCATAATTCATCAACTCAACAATGGGGAAAAATCATATTCAAATGGATCCAATTCACTGTTTTGCAATCAAACCCTAGATCACTAATGTGTAACTATCTCCTCTCGGTCTCAAGAGTACAACATTAACCAATCTCAATGATTATAAGAATTAATCCTACAATTAATTATTTTTTTAGAAAGAAATCAATTGTATTTAATTTCCATTTCCTATTAACATTTTTCACCATGATGTCCTTCAATTGATAATTATAAACCTATAATTAATTTCATCTCTCGATCCTTCATTAAATCTGGATTCAATTAAATTAAACAAGGAAATTTAAAGAACATAAAATAACTTATAGTAATTAAACTAATAACTAATATACACAATAATATCCTCTAATATACACTTATGCAATAAAATAACTAATAACTAAACATAAATTAACTAAAACAAAGGAGAAAACATTGATAAGTAAGTGTATTTACGAGCTTATCACAAAGCTTGAAACATTTGTCTTTCTAGCTTTCTTTTTTTCCTTTGTTCTTCTCTCCTTTATCATTCTTCTGCTTCATGTCATTATGACGTGGTTTAGAAACACTTTTAGGAAGAGATTTGGAAAGACTTGATAATGCAAGATTGCTCCCACTTGTTCCATTATCCCTCTTTCCTTTTACATCACTCATCTCACTCGAAAGCAAATCAAAGTGACTCACAAAAAAGACTGAAGAAGCTTTTGCTGACACAAGATCCTTGAGCAGACTGTGAACAATATACTCGCTCTTATTTTTCTCAACTGGAATTCTAAAGTTATCAAATGACTTTGTTAACGTGTTGAGTATCAAGTCAATATTGACATTTTTCAATTTGACCACCCATTAATGTGTACTAATCGATGAGTTAAATGAGTCATTCCACATGTTCACGTACTGAACAACCCTGACCCATTTTTTATCTGAAAATAAGCTTGATAAGACTTTATCTAGCATGTCCATCGAGTCCACCATAAGATATGTCAAGACACCGCATAATATCATGCGTAAGCCATACATCACTATAATGAGAACACCATACATCTGACATACCACCCAAGATGTATTTTTTGGCCATGTCATTTAACCACATCCGCATGTGACACTGTGCACACCACAACTTTAGAGCGAACATTTCGTGATCCAACTCCAGCAACACTCAACCTACAATTATGATTTTGTACAAACTTGTGTACGGTCCAACACTTAGCTATGCAAGTAGCACGTATAACAAACAAACAACTATCTTCTCATATGCACTTGTACTAAACATGAGTACTATCAGACCAGGCCACTTTAAATTCTTGTATCTGTTCCATATTAGAAAGACCAACAACAATGAACAAATTATCTCTACTCCAAAACATGGAACCCTGTGTCAACTCCTAATTGAGTATGGCAACGATATCTTACAAAATGGGTGAATCATATGTATCCAATGGAACATTGGAAGTAACCAATTATTTAGTTGAACTTCCAAGCCTTTTGGTATAGGATGACTTGAAAAAATATTTAAAATAAAAGAACTCATACCGCCAACTGATTGCACCCATGCAGAAAACTCTGTCGCCAAACAATACATCAATGAATTCTTAAAATCTTCATCCTCTGACTCTGACGAGTCTTCATCATTATTAGCCTCCTCGACATCATCTCCTTGATGGACCTGCTCGTCATCATAAGACTCCACGACTCCACCCACGTCAAAGTCGGGAATATGTGAACTCTCGCTTGCACCGTCAAAGGGTTGATATAAAAACATCGAAGAATCCAACCTTTGCAGTTCCTCCAAACATGGACTAAAACTGGGGTGCGGTGGTAGACTGAATGAAGATATGAACGGTCTGTAAGTTGATGGCTCCCGTTGTGATCTCGCACCAACCGTGTTGATTATATTATTCATAACAACATAAATATTTAGAAACAAATAAAGAGTGAAAAGTGGCAGGAGATCGACATTCGTTGCCAACAAAGATCTAACAATTCTTCTACTGTGATTTGGTATGTATAATAGATATTATACTTACCGTGAAACTTTTCTGATTCGAAAATCAATTGGATGTTGCTTCTTAATGCATGTATTGAAAGATTGGTCGTTGGTTAATAAACCAACCTTTCTTCTCCACCGATGCAGTTGCACAATTTATCCAATTGGCCATTATAGTGAACAAATACAGCACACCAATTTTCCATTTTCAAAATGGGAAAAAATAAGATAAAGTGAATATGATGAAGATGGAGAGTAGGTGGAACGAATATATAGTAAATGTGTATGCCCTTTACATATTAGATTCGATTATATAAAGTTACCAATCTCAATTATTTTCATAACTTGATTTGCTTGATCAATATAGTAAAGGTCATCCACTCATCTGCATTTCAGTGTACGAGTAATTTGTATTCTCTCATTTAGTCAAAAAGTATATCGAATGTCATGCATGTGTTCATGTCAGCATACCTTATACGTTAATTTAATTATATTTGAAGTGAAAATGTTGGAAATATAAAGTACATTGGACAAATTTCAATATTTTGAAAAAAAAAACACACGGAACCAACTGGTTCAGACCAGATTTTGACCCCTGTTAGAATCACATGGGATAGTCTGACTTAACAGACACGGGTTGGAATCAGGTCAGTATCTTTACCCATTTCTGACCCCAATCCAACCCAATTTGCTAAGACTATAGACTAATCTGAATCCAAATGAAACCAACCCAATTCCTACCGAAACTGACCTAGTTCCTACCTAATAATTAATGCCTAATTCCTACCAATGCGCATTTTTTATTTATTTCCACTTATTTTTATTGGCCGGATTGGTTAAAATTTTATAAAATTCATTAAATATAGAATTTGGGTAATGATCTAATCTTCATGATAACAATAATTAAATCAATTTCCACTCAGAACAAATCCCCATGTAAAATATTATTTTTGTGGGTATTTTTATGATGAGTTATAACAAATGGATATTTTCATAATGTGTAATAAGAAATTGGGTATTTGAAAATATTTCAAAAACATATATAGAGAGAGAGTAGTGATCACCCCCATGTTAAATAAGAAATAATCGGGATTCTTTATTTTGTTGATCCAATGGTTATGATAATTCAGGATTTAGAATAAATAAGGTAATTAGGGTATCTTAGTAATTTAGCCTTAAAATTTGAGTAAGCGTTCTTATATTTCCTCATATTCTTCAATATATTTACGTTTAGGATAAAAATGCATCAATTACGCATAAAATATGTTTCGAAATATCTATTTTTTTCATCAAATGATGCATTCTCAACTTGAACAAGATGAATTTTTATTCTAAAGTATATAAATTTTGTATTCATATTGAGTGCATTTTTCGCACTGATTTTATGTTGCATTTATAAGCCCAAAATATTGTGTTTTTCACATCGAACGTATGCATATTATGTTTTATGAACTGCATGAAATGAAATTCCTTAATATATATTTTTCTCATTTTTGTCCTTGAATGCAGAGGGTAACATAAATGACGCACCGAAATTGGGACAGATATAAATGGATCACGTACATTAATTTTGATTTTTAATTGTCTAGATTTATTCTAATTTAACTCAGTAAAAGACTTTAATATATAATTACTACCCTATATATATATATATATAGAGAGAGAGAGAGAGAGAGGGAAGGGACTAAATGAGAATAAATCTTCCATGAGAAGAAAGAATAAATCTTATGCATTTGATCTAAATAAATCAATGGTTGATATGCAATTAATCAATAACTAAAACATAATCAAGCAAAATAGTAATCAAGCAAGAACTAAAATACAATCAAGCAAACGTGGTAATCAAGCAACAAGCGAAACACAATCAAGCAACATCATAAATATGATCAAACAGCGTTCTTATTTTCTCACGGGATACTTTTTCTTACCGGATCTTCTCCCTATATATATATATATGTGTGTGTGTGTGTATATATATATATATATATATATATATATATATATATATATATATATTGAGTTGTGTTCAAATCCGAACTAAATACTATGAATGAACAATGACCTATAATCTAACCATTAATTTTTTTAATCTGATGGTTATAATAATGACACGTGGCAGTCATTATAGTTTTTTATTTATTTGAAAGGGCATTTTAGGTAGTAAATTTTATTACACTTTTTAGTAGATTTGATAATTATGGTAGTTACCTAATTTATTGGGATTTAACTTATTAAGCTTTTTTTAAATATAAATTTACACACGTATTTCTAGGGATAAATTAATTTGTCAATTTATCCCCTCCCTCACCAACGTCCACCCACCCGCCGTTGGCTCTCCGCTCTCGTCATCTCGTGGCAGCCCGCCATCGTCCCACCCTCGCTGCAGGCCTGCAACTACGCTGCCTCCCCAACCTCGTCGCAGCCGCAGCCCCACCCTTGTCGGCCCATCGCCCACTCAACCCACGCAGGCGCCCCAATCCAACACTGACTGCTATCTCACTGCGCCACCCCTGCCCCTCTACGTTGCCCCTCGTTGCAGCTTGTTCCTTCGTTGCTTGGTTTGCTGGGATTTTTGTGATATCCATCATCTTTGAACATGTATTAATAATTTTAACGATTGATTTTTAAATTTTTGATTTTCACTCTTTGTATTATTTTTCAATCTTTATTGTTTATATCCTTAGGTCTAAAGTGTTTTTTCATTATTTTTGTGTCATATGCGATTATTATTATTTTAAATGTGTCATTATTTTTTAATAAATATTTCATTGTTCGAATTCTCGTTTAATGGATTGTTAATAGTTTATTTATTTCCTACATTGGTTGTACTCAGTAGATATGTAGCATTGTACGTTGTTGACTTTATCATTGTTACATGTAGTCAATATCGTTTTATCAAAATTATCAGTTTAATCTTAATTGAATTTTAATACACCTTTAACATCACTGTTATCTTTATTAAATATCATTGTACGTTTTTGACATTATCATTGTTATTTGTATTCAATATCATTTTATCAAAATT
>JAPKLW010000495.1:456375-488722 GCA_026898455.1 Plectranthus barbatus
TCGTTCTCAGATCTTAGTCGATCACCACAGCTCCCAAATTCTGGTTTTCTGTGTGCAACTTATGATCTTGTGGTGTGTTGAGATCTGAGGAACTGAGGCCTATTTATAGGAAATTACTGGACTCCTATTGGGCTTGAGTTTCATGGGCCAGACCAGGGACCAAAATGCAAATAGCAAATAAGGCCTATCAATTAATTAATTCTCATATTCAACCCAGAATATAATTAATTAATTAATATTGATTCATTCCACCAGAGAATCAATACTGTCCTACCTATTTGCTACCGCGTTTTGAGGTACGGGTTGCATGGGCTCGGTATATCCCCACATTTAAGGTTACAGACATTCGTTAATTAATTTAAGCTCTGACAAGCTATTTAATTAATTAACATCTTATATTCCTGAATCAATCCACTCAAACCTTTTCACTTATGCATGGACTTAATCAGCCTGCAGGACTTAGCATAACGAACCTTTTGAGCTGTTCAGGGAATGTCACCATCCTATACTGGATGTGGTTACCTAGTTCAGATACCAGACAGTCATACACAAACTGCTATTACCCAAGATACAGATATACAAGCTCAACTAGAGCCTTTCACTGCAACTCAAAGGCTTAGGATCTCGTCAAGCCATAGAGATCTAGATTCTTTTAATGTCAGATAAAAGAATCGATCTCGACTTAGGTCCTTATCAATGTGTGCCCCACACCAGCATACCAAGCCATCCAAGATAAGATGCTTATTACTGCGTATGCTGCAGCCTACACCGACAGTTTATCCTGGAACTGTCTCAGCTATGATAACTATTTATATCTCGCTAGGTCAAACGATCCATACGATCTTCCGTGATCTTCTACACACCGTATGATCTCCCTATCGACGAGATAAGAGGATAATTGCATTTGCGACACATGTTTGTTAATTCAGACAGGAGATGAACATACAACATTTATGATTCCCAGTATATTAACCAATCGACCTTGTACATAATATACCAATCATAATGCTTTCAGTATATAAATCCATCAGATACGGTGTAGACTTGGATTTGAGGACAAATCGAAGAACTTAATTAAGTCATTTGGACATAATTAAATTATTGTATGGTCCAAAAAATGAAGAATTTAATTAATTAAGTCATCTAGACTTAATTAAATTGTTGAAGTTGTGATTTATGAGACATAAAAATGTATCTAGATATTGTTGATGAAAAGAGATGATATGATTTCTCTTGATTTATCTTAGATATTTATTAGATTTGATTTTTACCAATATTTGATTTCTAGATTTGTTAGGATTTGATTTGATTTCCTAGTTTGATTAAGATTTGATTTTGTCACTATAAATAAGGCTTCATATTTTCATTGTAATTCAGTTTTCAGTTTTCAATTTTCAGTTAATAAAAATTGCGAGTTTTATTCTCTAATTCTCAAAGCTTTTGAATTTCTGTGGAGTACCTTGAAATTCTATATTGACTTATCAACCGTCTTTGACATCCGTTTGTGGTGTCTTCACCATATTCAGTGTTGTTGAGGCGAGATCCTTATTGGGTCGTAGGGGTTCATTTCGTCCTTGTCTTCGGTTCTTTGAGGGTCAACTTTAATTCTTTAAAGGTGCTGAATTTCCAACCGTATCAATTTCGTTAGTTCTGCAATGATAATTCTTCAGCTTTTTTGGGGGGCATATATGAGATGAATACGTCATTTGAAAGGTTGAATTAGAAGTGTTCAATTTTCATTCATCATTGTTTCGTTCAAGTTTTCCGTTCGAGTCGTTTCCGCATCGTGTTAGTTCTTGTTACTGGGCTACAATTCTTATTTATCCAAACAAGGATCGTATCATATATATTTTGCTTTCGTGGTTTAGATAGTAGGCAAGATAGGGTAAGGTTTAGGGGAGTAGGGGAGGTGAGATATCGCTGTCAAGCAAAATATGCAAGGCAAGCTAGGAAATTAAGTTGCAGCATGTCCATCTATATTATATTGTTTCCCATTTGTATGTTTACGTGCAGATACTGTTCTAAGCCTCCATATACTTAAAATAAAGTTTTTGTAGTTCGATGCAAAATGCCATTTGCATTGAATTTTGGCCTTCAGTTTTGTTTGTTACGTGAAATTAATCTGCATCCCTCATTATGAACAGTGTCATTTTGTGGGAAATTTTTTTTTTTTTTTTTTAACCAAATTGACAGAGACTTATCGAAAACAAGCAACGGTGGGGTTTGTGGTGGCCTGCTGCTGCCGCTGCGTTTCATTACTTTCTCACACATCACTACTTCGAGCTTCATGACTTGGATAAAATTTGTTTGTATACTTCCTCCATTCATTCTTATTATAATGAGGCCGGATAAGATAGATCGATAAAAGGCTCATGAGGGCCCAAGTTTTTTATTAATATTTCTTATAAATATGTATAGTGATTAGTCTTATAAAGTAATTTTTATATTTTAAAAACTAAGCAAATGTGGTAGAATGTTATCAACTCAGACCAAAATTACGAATTTTACTCGAATAGACTTAATCAAAAAATTAATTGGGGTTCAAATATTTTATGATAAAAATTGCAATTTGGATAAGCCCGAACGAATACCAGGTAAGGATAGATAGAAGCCCGTTGATTATTCAATTGATATCTATCTGACTTTTTATCAGAATAATGTGTTTCGTAATCTATGTTTAGTATATACAATTAATTATAATTTTAAAACAAGTTTTAAAATAATTTTGAAAATCTTAATAGATAATAAAGACATTAATACTATATCAGTTATGACATTAAGAAATACTCTATGATTGCTAAAAAAAGAAATTTAAAATTTGATTATTAAAATTAATAAATACATAATTTTTATTTGAAATGATTAATTTTACATACATGTCAATTACTTGCAAGAGTAAGACATAGATAGTTGCACAAGATACCTTTTTAATATAATTCCTGCATCATTGTCTTGAACATATTTTACATAAAAAAATATGTCACAAATGATGGAATTTAACTCATACACTGTTGAGGTTCGAAATGCAAAGTTTAGGGTTCTCAAAATCATACTAACAAAAATAACAAATAAATGTAGAATAATCAGTATAATTACAACGTAGTTTAGAAGTCAAAGGGAGAATTCGACAATGAGATTCACTTAAATCTCAATAGAGTTTCAGTTCGAAAAGTATCGCATGCCCCAAAATTAAACTGGGACCCCATTTTATAGATGTCAAAGGTAGTGGCCCATAGATCTAATAAGCCTAACTAACCCTAGCAACCCTAAACCCTAAACCCTTTTTGGTGCGATCAAATCCTTTGATCTAAGCTTTAATACTGACTGATCACGGAAAGCTGATTACTGAGATTACAGAGTATTCCTATCAAATCTATTCTCAGAATATCAACTCCCTTAGACTCACTATGCTTCCTAAATGTCCCCCCTCAAAATAACAAGGGTATTGCTCGATTAAAAAACTTCTTCAGGTAAATGGCTTTCAAATCATCAATTAGATAAGCACATTCACACACAAATATTGAGCAACACATAGGAACATATCACACACTCAATAATCCAAGAAATCTTGCTGATTACACTGGTTGTGTAAATTCAGCTATAACAGTTAAATCTGTATTGGACAATGAGGTGTTGTTTTCAACCTGGGTTAGATTCCATTAAGAATTTCGCAGTGAGATACAGGAAACACTACCCAAATTTAAGAACAAAATCTTATCGGAAGACTTGTATTAGCGTTGGAAACCCTAATACTAATGGGCTCTGTGCAGTTTGTGGGCCAGACTAGGGATCAAAAGAAAATAATAAAATGGGCCCTTCTTATTAATTAATTATCCATGTCCAACCCCGAACATAATTAATTAAGAAAAAATTAATTTGCTTTCACCAAGGAAATCAATGCTGACTCACCCCTTTATTACCACATTACTTGGAATGGGTTGGATTAAACTTGAATGGTCCACATATTAAAGGTTCCAGACCTTCATTAATGAATTTGGCTTATGATAATCAACCACGATTAATTAATCTCTTATTTCTTGAGTAGGACCACTCACTCCTTTTCACTTGTGTATGAATTAATAATTAAACCTGCAGGGTTTAGCATAATGAACCTTGTGAGCTCCTCAGGGAATGTCCCCAACCTGAAACGGATATGATTACATACATATCCAGCCTGAGCAGGTCACACAAACCGCCACACCCAAGATGCAGGTAAAGAATACATGTAAGTCTTGCCACCATAGCAAGTCAAAGTGTGGTCAACTTGTGTATGCCCCTTAGTCCTCCATTAGGTTTAAGATCATAACAAGTATAGAGAGATTTGGCTTATTCAGATGTGAGTGAGAATTGTAAATCTCACTGTTGATCCCATCAATACATAAAGATGTACCGACACATCAAGTAACTAGGATAAGCTCACTTATAAACTGATGTGCTGCATCCTAAACCAACAACCTATCTATGAATTGTCTCAGCCGTGATACTATTTATACCTCGCTAGGTCCAAGGATTCATATGATCCTCTGTGATCTCCTACACACCATATGATCATCCCTATAGGTGAGATAATAGGATATTATAGTTCGTATTGTATATTTGTTATATGAGGGAGCGATTATGTTGATGTAACAAATTTCTGAAGACCAGTGTATCAAACGAAAACACTTAATCATAAATAATTTTAGTATACAATCCCAAAAATCTCCCACTTATACTCAAAGCATTAATACCATTGCTTTATCGGAGTATTAAGTGTGTCTATATCAGAGCTAGCTTATTTACACATTAATCATCTTATGATCGATTTTACCTACAGATCCAGACTATGAATGTGTTCCTCATAAGTCCTGTAAGGTAAACATGTGTAAATAAATCTGTCGGACTTTTCATGTCAATCGCTCCCTCTGTACACACATTGCCTCTTATCACGATTTCTCGTTTGATGTGGTACTACATACTCCATGTGTTTCACCACCTCGTGAGTCCTGGGTTCCCTAGAGTTTGCCATTGCACTAGCATGATCACAGTACCTTGTGATTCTATTAAATAAACTCGGAACACTCACCATTAGAGGTCAACACCGGTGAAGTTTTTTACACATAGTTTGCAACACACTTTTGTGTTAGATTCCTATAACTCCTCTTCCAAGGCCAACACATAGTTTGAGGTCGATATCCTTCTTTATGATCTTCCTAGATATCCAATACCACTCAACCCTTAGGGCACATTTATAAGCCAATGTGCCTATCCAAGGTTGAATTGATAGTTGTTTATCATGCTCATACCATTATAGATATCTGATTTCGTTCATTATCACATATAAAAGGTAGCAACCTTTACTTGGCTTGAAATGAGTCACCACATAATCAACTTAAGCGACTTGAGACACCTGAACATCCTTTCTTGTGATCACACAATACTTTAATCCATGTAATTCAATCTAAGTACATAGGAATAAGTAATTAATAGAATTATGGATTCTATCCAGGTAACTCAAAGAATTGAGCTTATGAATACTACATAGAGTCCAAAGATGATGATCAAGCCTATCAAAGCAATCAAGTCACTAGGAAATGATTTGTTGGAATGGATCCACTACTTACATGATTGCCTTGAATAAGCAAAGATATTGTTATTGCTTGAGATATGGATATGTTTATCTACTTCAATGCAAGTCTGAATCTCTCATGAATTATTCAAGAAAGTTAAGGCTAAGGTAGAGAATATGATAAACAAGACCGTAAACACATTACCATTCTACCGTAATGGTGAGTATCTAAAGTGATAAATTTTATAGTATCAACATAGCCAGGGATTATATCCTAGTCCACCGCACTTGGCATCCCACAACAGAATGGTGTGGACAAAAGACAGTAAGAGATAAGATTCTCTTTAAAACACGTTAAGTTATGTCAACCTCGCAAGTTTTCATTTAACGACTGCCACCGCCTCCGACGTATCACGACCTCCATAGTAGGCACCCGTGCAAACCAGCCAAGCTGAGCACTACCGCCAGTCGCGCGCACACACGGTGAAACCGTTGCTGCGTTGTGGTTCAACCACTGCTGCTTCTGCAGTACGCCACGCGTCTCCACCACGCGGCCACCGTCGACAACCACCATCATCGTCTTCATGCCCACAGGCTATGAATCGATCGTGAGGAATCTGATGGGTGCGAGCAATGACGAAGGTGTGGCCCAGCTTTGCACAACACAAATCCTAGGGTTTGCTGCGCGCCAACGCCACCTTCAACCTGCTGTTGTCGCGCCTTGCAGAGTCTGTCCCCCACCTGTGCTCACCTGGGACCGATGCAGTTGCCTGCTCAGAAGAATGGACATTGCAAGGAAGAAGGAGGTGTGCTCTGCTATGACTTGCAGTGATATGCCCGTTGCTCTGATAGCCGGCATTCGCCGCCACCGACCATTGCTGCGCAGCGGCTTCCTTTTTCAGCCCATTAGAAACCACCATGAACCGTTGCCTCTGCCATTGTTTTTTGTTCTCTCTTTCAACTCCGATTATAGATTGAATAATAAAAAATACAAAACCAAAACCAAAGAGAGAGGCCACGAGAAAAATAAAATCCACGACAGTTTAAATCAATTCACAATAAATTAAATAACATGCATAAACTAAATGTCAATATTTATTTTCCAACGGAGCCATAAACTGCGAACCTTGCTATGATACAAATTGTAGGAACTGAGTCTACAATAGGCGATGTGAATCACCATTTATTTTTTTACCCATATTTGATTTATGGAATATCAAAATAAATTCTATGATAAACTGTAGTCACTGCCAATCTCTATGTCTCTCTAGGGTTTTAGTTTTGTGAAAACAGTAAACCTAATTATTATGTGGATCTGAGAGAAGTTATCTATTTATAGATTTAAAGAATGGGCTATTAGGGTTTAATAAATCCTAATGGGCTCAGAGCATTATTGGGCCAGACTAGGGATCAAATACAAATAATAAAGTGGGCCTCTTATTAATTAATTTTTTGTTCAACCCAGAACATAATTAATTAATAAACATTAATTCATGCCACCAGAGAATTAAAGCTGACCTACCCCGTTATTACCATGTTATTAGGAACGGGTTGCATTTTCTTGGTTATTCCCCATATTTAAGGTTTCAGACATTCATTAATTAATTCAACATATGATAATTAGCTACATTTAATTAATCTCTTATTATTCCAGAGTCGTACCACATATATCTTATCGCTTATGCTTGAATCAATGATTCAGCCTGTAGGACTTAGCATAACGAACCTTGTGAGCTTCCTAAGAAATGTCACCTTTTGAAACGAATATGGTTATCTAAATCCAGCTTGAGGAAATCCCACACAAACTGCCATCACCCAAGATGCGGATATACGAGTATATGTTAACTCCACCATCGCAAGTAAAAGTGACAGTGAACCCATGTGTGCCCCTCAACCTTCAATAAACTTTAGATCCGACCAAGTTACCGAGATCTACACTATTTCATATGTCAAGTTGAATGGTTCATCTCACTGTTGATCCTATCAATGCATTGAGATGTACCGGTCACATAAAGCAGCCAAGTTAAACCACTTATAGGACTTCTGTGTCGCAGCCTAAACTGACAGTTAAACCAGAAATGGTCTTAGTTGTGAAAACTGATGGAAATGTATACTGGAAGCATTATGATTAGTATATTATGTACAAGGGACATTGGTTAATATACGAGGAATCATTAATGTTGTATGTTCATCTCCTGTCTGAATTAAAAAACATGTGTCGCAAACGTAAGTATCCTCTTATCTTCTCGATAAGGATATAATATGGCTTGTAGTTGATCACAGAAGATCGTATAGATCGGTTAACCTAGCGAGATATAAAAAACAACATAGGTGAGACAGTCCCTAGATAGACTGTCGGTATAAGCTGCAACATACGTGGTAATAAGCAGCTTATCTTGGTTACTTGGTATGTCTGGTGCGCTCGGTACGTGTTGATGGGACCTACGTAAGATCAATTCTTTTATTTCACATTAAAAGAATCTTGATCTTGATGCTCGATGTAATTATATGCCTACATGAAGATACAGAAGTATACACAGATTTGTGTGTTACTTTGAGATGATGTGAAGAGTTCTAGTCGAGCTTGTATATATGTATCTTGGGTGGTGGTAGTCTTGTATGACTGTTTGATACCAGAACTGGGTAACCATATCCAGTATAAGATGGTGAAATTCCCTGAATAGCTCAAAAGGTTTGTTATGCTATGTCTTGCAGGCTGATTAAGTTCAAGCATTAATGTAAATGGTTGAGTGGATTGATTCACGAATCAAAGATGCTAATTAATTTGGAAGCTTGCCAGAGTTCAAATTAATTAATGAATGTCTGTTAACCTTAAATATGGGAATTTTCCGAGCCAATGTAACCTATTCCTATGGTGGCAAATACATAGGACAATAATGATTCTCTGGTGGTGTGAATCAATATTAATTAATTATATTATGGGTTGAATATAAGAATTAATTAATTGATAGGCATTATTTGTTATTTGCATTCTGGTCCCTGCTCTGGCCCATTAAAGCTCAAGCTCATTTGAGATCAATTTTCTCCTATAAATACCCCTCGGACTCTCAGATCACAACACACCACAAGATCATAAGTTACTAAGCAGCAAACCAGTAATTGGGAGCTGTGATAGTCGATCTTTATCAAAGAAAGAAGGAGGAAACTCTGCTTCTCGATAGGCAATGGAATCCAGAGGGATCTTCACCATATTTCCGGATCGGAGATGGGATACAGATCAGAAGATCAAATTTGAAGGATCAATCTCTTCTTTCTCTCTCTCTAGTTTCAAAATTATTATTATAATTTTAATAGATTTAATTCTTTCAACTTGTCGGATTAAATCTTTTTGCGAAAGAAAGAGGATTGAGGATCAAATCTTAGCTCTTCCAGTTCAAAAGTTTCTACAATCTAGGTATTCCGCACAAACCATCTTCTAGGATTATTCATAGACTTAGAAATTTATTTTTGATATCCGATTTCAACCAGGGCTATGGATTGGCAATTCAGTTTGCCAGCAATCCCTTCAATAACAGTTTATATCTCGCTCAGTCGAACGATATTCTATGATCTCTTACACACCGTATGATCTCCCTATAAACGAGATAACTGGATGTATTTGTTCATATTGTATGATTGTTAAATCAGACAGGAGTTGTTTATTGCAAGTCATTAATGATTGTCAGTATATCAAACATAATGTTTCCCAATATTCCAATAATAATGCTTTTATATATACAATTCCAACAACATGTAACCTGTGGTCGATTGAGCATACCTAGGTAGGTATGTGACCAAATGCATGGTCATCCATGCAAAGTGGCAAGCCACAAATTAATGCATCAAATTCCGAACACAGTAAAAGAGCCTCATTGTAGTGGGAGGGTGCCTCGATAGGCTGAACAATACAAGTTTAGGGGAAGTCTTTAGACTTAGTCCCCAATGACGAACAATATTGTACTGAACCATGAATTCATAGTGAAAATTATCAATAAAAAATGACGCAGTACATTGACATCAAGTTATGGATTCATAAATGAATCAATAATTGTTATGGATGTATATCAAAGTTCTGTATCCCTAGATGGCTCTACAAGTGTAGATAATTAAGTGATATACAAGACGAACAAAGATTCAAATGGCAACTTAATATGGTTTTTCAAGCTGGGTTTGTGAGGATGGGTTATAGTCGAAAAAAAGGCATGAACTATAACGAAACCTTCTCACTAATCAAAACTCTTAAATCCATTCCAACTCTTCTAGCCATAATAACACCTATGGACCTAGATGTCTGTAATACAAATTTTAAAACATGTGTTTCCTAAACGGGCACCTTGATGCAAGATGGTGATATCTACATGAAACAGTTACAAAGGTTATGTGCAGTGAGGTGAGTAACATCTTGTCTAGAAGCCAAGGATGTTCAGATGTGAAGTTATGGGAGCTTCAAGGTCACGAAAATAAACATTTCAATTTTATATATCAAGAACGAGAGTTGATGTACTAGTTATGTGTCAGCGGAAGTGTAGTTTTTTTTTGCACACTATGTATATAATATTTTTCCTATTCAAGAACGATGTGGAAGTATTAAAACACAGAAAGAGATGGTTATCCAAATAGTTTAAAAAGTAAGACCCAGGACACGCCAGATACATCAATGTGATTAAAGTCCTGTGTGATCGCAAGAAGAGGGTGTTGGGCTGGTCTCATGTCACTTAAATTAATTCTATGGTGGTCCGTTTTTATCATGCATAAGGCCAAAAAGGGTTACTACCTTTCAATGTGAAATTTCTCTTAAAAAAGGGTAAGTGTGCTGCCACCGCTGAGAGAAAGAATGAGATGATTTTTTTTCTGTAATGGAAATCTCATGAAGGTGATGTAATGAACAAGGTCAAATAATTGTTATGCTTAGAGGCTTAGTAGCCAGATAATAATCCCACCCTGGATAGTCATATTGATATAAGATATGTCATATGGGTTTTTAAGATAATCATAAAGGGAGAAAACCGACCTCAAACTATGTGTTTACATGGGAGAAAGAGTTATGGGAATGCAAAATAGAAGTATGTCGCAAGTTCTACTATTGGAAGCAGAGTGTATAGCAGCTTCAGAAGCTTCACAAGAAACTGTATACTTCCAGAGTAACCCTCTAAAGCTGAAAATTTCAAGTTTGACTAAGAAAAGTCACAAAGTACTGTGATGGTGTTGATGAGCTAGAAAACTCAAAGGAATTCAGAACTCTCAAAGTGGTAAAACACATAGAGTTAATAGTACCACATCATACGAGAAATCATGATAAGAGGCTATATATATATATATATATATATATATATAAGAGCAGTTGACATAAAATCTAGTAGATCTATTACACAATGCTCACTTCAGAAAACTTATGAGGATCACGCTCATAGTCTAGATCTATAGGTGGAGCTGGTTAGAAGACTAGATTTTAGATATACATACTTAATACTTAAGTAATGGTATAATGCTTTTATTATAAGTGGGAGATTGTTCAGAATGTATTATATTCACAACAATGAAATGTTTGATATATTGGTTTTCATATTTGTGTTTAATGGACATGGTCGCGATCTGATATAACAAACATATGATACAAACAAGTATATCAAATTATCTTGTTGATAGGAATGATCATATGGTGTGTTGCAGATCACTTAGGATCATATAAGTTGGTTGACCTAGCTAGATACAAATAGGATCACAGTTGAGACAGCTAGATATGTTGTTTGTTTAAGTTGGGACACATTACTTTATAAGTAAGCTTATCATGGCTACTTGATGTGTTAGTACATCTTTATTTATCGAAAGGATAACAGTGATATGAGTCATTTTCATTGACATATGAATGAGATAGATCTCTAATATACATGTTCTAATCTTAAACCTAATAGAAAGCTAAGGGGCATGCACAAGTTGACCATACTTTGATTTGCTATAGCGAGTCTTTCGTATACTCTTATATCTGCATCTTGGGTGTTGATGATTTGTGGGTGGCCTGCTTAGACAGGACATGTAGGTAATCATATCTATTTCAAGATGTAGGTAAGTTCTTTATGTTAAGTCTTGCAGGTTGAATTGTTGACTCAAACATAAGTGAAAAGGGATGAGTGGTACTACTCTGGAAAATAAGAAATTAATTAATTATGGCTAATTGTCATATGGCAAAATTAATGAATATCTAGAACCTTAAATATGTGGATAATCCAAGTCTGATACAACTTGTTCCTAATAACATGGTAATAACAGGGTGATTAAGCATTGATTTCTTTAGTGAAAATAAATCAATGTTTTATTAAGTAATTATGTTATGTGTTGAACAAGGGAGAATTAATTAATAAGGAGGGTCCACTTTATTATTTGCATTTAGTTTGTCCCACAAATAGCTCTGAGCACAATAGCATTAGGGTTTACAACCCTAGCAGTATAAACGACCTTCTCTTCTTAGATTTATACACACAATATGTAGTACACATTATATAATACACAACACACTTGTGGGAGAGAGAGAGAGAGAGAGAGAGAGAGAGAGAGAGAGCGGTGATGGCTCCACCAAGAAGAAAGTCATTATCTTCATCTTTGGTATAACTCGGTAGTGTATCCTCACCAGATATCCGAGGAGTAAGGGAACAAATTACAAGACCATATCTGTTGGAATGCCAAGCCTCAATCTGTCTTAAACAATCAATTGCTGGAGTTGAGGTATTTCATAATCCATCGTTCACAATTAAATATTATGAGGATGCATAGGTTCGCCTGATTTATTTAGTTGGATAATTTGCTTTTATATCCTAAGAACGACCACCCAAGGCATAGTAAATAATAAAAGACAATTCACGTTGTTTGTTGTAGACTCAGTTTCTACAGATAATGTTTGTCTTTCATCATATAACATTTTTATTTGTTACATGTAGATGTCACAACCTTCTTGAAAGTGCCCGTTGTTGGGAAATTATTCCTAGATTTATGTTGTAAATATCCCTTTAGATCAAATTGTAAAGGTTTTGTTCAATCAAAGTCTTAGTTATTTTGGTGGATCATTGCTGAAGTCTAGAATAGTCTAGCAACTCAATTGTAAAGTCCTGTTTAGGCTATATTTCGAGTTGTAATAGATTAGAAGTGCTTGTAGAAAATTGCTGAAGGATTCAGCAATTGAAACGAAGGAAATCAGATTCCAAGCAACTTCAAAAATTCTGGATGCCAGGAGCGTTCTCAACAGTTAGGAAGATGTTGGCTGCTATAAGCTCACATCATCCTTTCGACCAGTAGAAAGGAAGCCAATGACGTGCTTTGAATGCAACTCGCCAGACCAGCTAAAGCACAAATATCCTAGGGTGAGCAAAGAAGAAAGAGAGCGTCTCAAACAAAGATTTGAGAGGAGAGCAGTCAAAGCAGTCACCAGAGCACTGCTGATCAAGACAGAAGTGTCCGATATTCCTGACAATGAAAAGGAATATTACTCCTCAGAAGAGGATGATGAAGAGGCCATGCTGGTCCTAATGGCGAATATCGTTGATGATCTGAATGCTAAAGAGGAGCAAATTGCTGAGTCGGCTCTAGCAGTCGATGCTCAGGAGGTAAACCCTATTAGCATTTCAATTTCAGCAATCATGCATCAATCGGAGGATTCTAATCCTTTAGATTCTGAGGATGATTATCTCAGTAAGCTCTCATTAGAATTTTAAAAAATCTATGATTTGAAAGATGCTATTGTGGAAGAAAACACCACACTGAAAACTAAAGTTAGTTCTCTGACCGAGGAAGTCAAAACACTAAGGTCTAATGGTGAGGAATTTTTAAAACTCAAAGCTGATTACTCCAAACTTGCTGAAAATTTTCAAAATATTGAAAAGGAGAATCTAGTTTTGAAGAATAAAACTAATAAGGATTGCATCTATGCTTACACAACAAGCAAGGCAGTTCTAAATGCCATTGTTAGCCAACAGAGAAAACATTCTGATAAATCTGGAGTGGGGCTTGAATGTGTTGAAGTCGTGGGACAAGCCTCGAAGCAGGTTTTGAATGGAAATACTGAATCGTCTAAGCAGAAAAAGATTTCATTCGTTTCTGCTGGAAAATTCATTGCTTAGGAAAAAGGAAAGGAAAAGACAACTGCTGAGTCATCCAAGGCGAAGCAGAAGGACTGGCGTCAAAAGAATGCATCTCCTAGATCTCAGGAGAGGACCCAGAGAATACATGTTAAGCCACATTCAGCAGTGTCTAGGATGAATGTGAGCATTGTGCATCCAATGCTAGGACAGCAAATCCTACCTTCGATAGGGGCAAGCAGGTTAAATACCATATCAGCTGTTCACACCACATAGGAGGAACACCTATGTGAGGACTGAGTCCAATCATTTTCCTTTTAAAAGGACTATGACGGCTAAGCACACTACTCCACCTTGTTCAAATTATGCAAAATTTGCTTATCCAACTATGGGAGAGAAGGGTGCTAAGAGTGATGTCAAGAAGAAAATCTTGAAGATCACTAAGATGTGGGTTCCAAAAGGAACAATGTGTTGGGATTGTATACTGAAAGCATATATGATTAAGTGTTTTGTACACTGGTCTACATATATGTGTTGCTACAACAATGCTCGCTGTCTGATGAAACAAACAAACAACAAACCACAATATCCTATTATCTCGCCTATAGGGATGACCCTATGGAGTGTAGGAGATCACAGAGGATCATATGAGTCATTTGACCTAGCAAGATATAAACAATATCACAGCTGAGACAATCCCTGGATAGGCTGTCGGTCTAAGCTGCGGCACATCGGTTCATAAGTGAGCTTATCCCAGCTACTTGATGTGTCGATACATGGTTATGTATTGATGGGATCAACAGTGGGATGTGCTATTCATATTAACATATGAATGAGCCAGATCCCTAACATAATTCCTATGATCTTAAACCTAACTGAAGGATAAGGGGCACACACAGATTGACCACACTTTGATTTACCATGGTGGCGAGTCTTAAATGTACTCTAATACTCATATTTTGGGTGTTGGCAATTTGTGTGTGGCCTGCTTAGGCTGGACATTTAGGTAAGCATATCCGTTTCAGGATGCTGACATTCCCTGAGGAGCTCACAAGGTTCATTATGCTAAACCCTGTAGGTTGAATTATTTAATTCAGGCATAAGTGAAAAGGAGTGAGTGGTATTACTCAGGAAATAAGAGATTAATTAATTATGGTTGATTGACATAAGTCAAATTAATTATTGAATGTCTAAAACTTTAAATATGTGGATCATGTTAGTTTGGTGCAACCCGTTCCTAATAACGTGGTAATAAAGGGGTGAGTCAGCATTGTTACCGTGGTGAAGGTTAAAACAATGTTTTATTAATTAATTATGTTCTGGGTTGAACAAGGAAGAATTAATTAATATTGAGGGCCCACTTTATTATTTGCATCTGGTCCCTGGTCTGGCCCATGAACTGCACAAGCCCATTAGGGTTAGGGTTTCTCAAAACCCTAACACTATATATAGTCCTTCTCTCTATCAGATCATTAAGAGTTTTTCAGTATTGCACGAAAATTGAGAGAGAACGGCAACTGATCCAGAGGGAGAAACCGATCGATTTCTCCAGATCTCGGATCCAACTTGGTAGATAATCCTCACCAGATATCCAAGGAGCAAGGGAACAGATCAAAAGATCAGATCTGTAGGAAAAACTGTCCACTGCCATTGTTCAGATTCAGATCCAGATTTACTTCATTGTTTTATTCTCCGATCTAGATCTGTAGATCAAACGTTGAAGATCAGGTATTCCTAAATTCCATCCTCTGCAATTAATTTTGTAGGAGCATGCATAGATTCACATGATTTATTTAATTGAAATTTATTCCTGATACCCTAAGAACGATCCTTGGCAAGAATTTAATTAATGGCAACTCATGTAGTCCATCGTAGACTTAAACCATACAGTTGGTATCAGAGCCGAGGTTTTTGTTCTTAGGCTCTATTTTGGATAAATTGAAATAAAATAAATATGTATGTTCATGGATGGATTTAATTGTCGTGGATGTTTTTGTTCTCGTGGCCTTATCGTTTTTGGATTTGTTCTTCACCACGAGAAAATTTGTGGTTAGATTTGATAGGATATCATGTAATAGATCTAGATCTATTTTTGTATTTTCTTTATATATCAAATCTGTAAAATTGGAGAAATTGAGATTCGGAGGAAACGAAGAATCGAAGAACGATGAACATGACAACAGATTCAGCGTAGCAGTAGTATAGCCGCCACCGCCGGCGACCACGGCGAGTGGCGGCGGCGACCTCGGATGGTGGCAGCGGCAGGATTTTTCCCTGCGGCTGGGCCACGCCCATCTTGCTGCTGCAGCTCGCGAACCCAATGAGCTCCCAGTCCGGTAGGCGCGCGAGAGGTGGTGGAGAGGAGGCTCAGCCTGCGGCGGCTAGGTTTCTGCACGTTGTTCTCCTACACGAAGAAGACGGCGCGAACTTGGGGAGGTAGCTGTCTTCGAATCTACGGTGGATGGAGGTCGTGCGCGAGCTCCCTGCGAGCGCCGGCGAAGGGCGAGAGTGCTGCCAGGGCTGGCCGCGCGCGAGTCACCTACGTGCGGCGGTGGTGGCCGGCGAAGAGCAAGCCGCGCTCTGCTTCCTCTCGCGATTCTCTTCGCGCTGCTGCTGGCGTTGGCTACCACCTCATGACCGGCGACGGTGGCTGCTGGTGTTGGCATTGCAAGCAACGACTGGGCCTGGTTGCCGGCCGCAGGCGGCGGCCGGAAAGGCGGCGCGGCGGGCTAGCCTGACTGCTGTGCCGCTAGGGTTTACTGGCGGCTAGGGTTTCCAAGCCCGGGCCAAAAATCGGGCTTCTCAGCCTGGAGGTGGCCCGCATTCCTGAGATTAGGGTTTGGTTCCCCTGTTAGGCCAGAAACCCTAATTTGAAGCCCAAATGTTGTTTTCCCAGTCCAAATCAGATTTTCAAGTCCAACGGAGGCCCAGTTTGAAGATCTGTACTGAAAATAAATCTTGTAATAGATTTGATTTAATTATTTTTCAGTTGTAATCGCATCTGAGGGGCCACAAGAAATTTTATTTGTTTATTTAATTATTTCTCGTACTGATGTGATTTATTATGTGCGCACTAGTAAATAATAAGAAAGCATGTTTATTTGCTTTAATTATTTACTGTTTATGAATGTTGTAATTTTTAAATTATCAAGCATGCTTTATGTGATTTATTTTATGTTTTAAATTGTGTCTATAAATTCTAGGATTCATATTAATTTATGATGGAATTTTAGATATGACATAATTTATGGCAACATAAAATAATGTGTGCGCATGAAACCTTTAGAATTAAAAATACTAAATTGGATTTTGGTTCTTTTCTAACCAAGATCATTAGATCTCCACAAATACGACTTCTCATTAGAAGTATGGTATTTCGAAGCGTAAACGTCTACTCGGGTAGCTTGCGTTAGAAGTAACTTACCAGTTCTAATGTGATGAGGTTTCCAGATAAAACATTTATTTTAAGATGAGAAGTGGGAGCCTCTAAGCAAACGTCTACTCGAGTAGCTTGCATTGAGACAACTCTCACAAGTCTCTAATATTAAACTAAATGGGATAACAAAGGATGTAAAGGGCATGCGGTATAGGTCCAGTACGTATGCCAAATCGCTTTTTATCATCCGGAGTTAGGATTGTGGTTTATCTGGCTTAGATGTTGCCTAGAGTATAACTCATTTGTGATGTCCCTGCTCCGGATAGGTGAACATGGTCTTAAGATCTCCAATATTAATTTCTTTTGCTTAAGATACCTGGCATGTTAAGAAATTAAAGGACCTATTTTGGTCTGGTTGAGCGTTTGCCGTAAACGTCTACTCAATTAGCTTGCGGTGAATTAGTTTGGGCAATTGGAGGAAGCAAATTGCATTGTTTCATCTAAAGGTTCTATGCATATTTGTTTCAATTTTTCGTAGTATGTGCTAACTTTAAATCGCTCATTTGTTTTCAAATATGTCCATGAACAATGTCATTAATATTCTTGCTCAAAATCCTCTAAATGGTTCGAATTTCCTTGAATGTAAACATAATTTGGATTATATCATTGTTGCGGAAGAACACAAGTTTATCCTTACTGATCCTTGTCCGCCAGTCCCAGCTGCTGATGCTACTACCGAGCAGCAGCAGTCTTACGATAAGTGGATCAAGTCTAATAATGTAGTGAAATGCTACATGATGACCACTATGAGTAAGGTACTGCAGCTGCAACATCAGCATTATCATAAGGCCTGTGAGATTATGGATAATCCAACAGCGACTTATGAGGAGACAGACAGAACTGTCAGATTCAATCTCATTAGGGAGATTGTGAGTAAGAAAATGTCTGAAGGCAGTTCAATGAGAGAGCACATGGTTGACATGACTCACCTGATGGATGAACTAACGTTGCATGGTGGTGGTATTGACGCGGAAGCCCAAGTCGATATCATACTAAACTCTCTTCCCAGGTCCTTTGAAAACTTCAGGTTGAATGCTGTGATGAACAAGAAGGAGTATACTCTTAATGAGTTACTCAGTGACTTGATGGCAGCACAGTCCCTGATGGAATCCGAAAAAACAGTTTTGGTTTCATCCGGTAGCCGGTCTGCTGCTCCTAAATGAGCAAAACCTAAAAGAACGGCTAGGAATAAGAACAAGAAAACTGCTGGTGGGAACAATGGAGTTTATGCTCCAAAGAAAAAGGCAAGGAAAGTTAAAGGAAAGGGCAAGTGTTATTGTTGTGGCAAGCTGGAACAATGGAAAGCAAATTGTCCAGGTGTTAACACCAATGGACGAGGTACGTCATCATTTACATGTCTAGTATCAGTTTTCTACTCCTTGTGAGTAGTGGTTACTGTGAATACTAATCATGTTTTGGCTGCGCTGTGCAGAGAATCAAGCTGATGATAATGCTTGAGGATGACGGGACTTCCAACTCCAAGGAAGATGCTGGAGATTGTTCTCAAGCTGTTGGAGTTATTTGCTTTGAGTTTATGTTAAAAACTCTGTTTTGATTCAAGTTTCTGAAGATATGTTGTTTTGGTTTTGATAAACATATTTTTCATCTATTGTTATGGATTATCAGTTATTCGATAGAGTTTTTCTATCATGAATGAATAACAGTGTTTTCTATTATGGATGATTGTCTCTTCATTACTTGATTACATAAACTGTCAGTATTCTAATGTATAATTTAAAGAATCTCTATAGAGATAGGTTATATCAGTGTAAGTTGTTTTAAGTAATTCATGGAATTATGGATTCAATCCTGGTATTCCTAAGAATGGTACTTATGACAACTACTTAGAGGTATAAGATGGTAACCAGGCCTTTTAATAGGCGATTGTATCTCTATAGATTATTTCGTGTTTGCTCTGGTTTGCTGGTTTGAGTCTACTTCCGCAGTTGCCTTAACAGGCATTGATACTGTAATCATTTAAGATTTGGATATGTTTATCTAGTTCATTACAAGTCTTAGACTCTTGCTTTAATCAAGAGCGTTCAAAACTAAGGTAGAGAATAAGTTAAACAAGACCGTAAAAATATTATGGTTCATTCATAATGGTATATCATAAGTGATGGGGTTTTACAGTATCTGGTAGAGCAAAGGGATTGCATCCCAGTTAACTACACCTATTATCCCTCGATTGGGATAGTGTAGGTAAAACGAAATAAGATTCTTTAAAAGTTTATATGTTATGCTAGCTTTGCCAAATTTTCATTTTAGGGAAGAGCGCCAAAAACAGTTGTGTGTTTGCTTAATCTAGTGTCTTCTAAATCAGTTCCAAATACCCTAGCAGACCTTGACTCTGTCAAAAGGGGCAATGATGGGTAATTCGGCTGTTAAGCTGTTATAGGAAATTGATTGTTTGGTAAGCTAGTACTGCTTTGTGGGCTATTCCAGGTAAACGAAAAAGATGGTTTCTTTGTGTATCCTAGATACAAGCAAGTTGTATAGGATGAAACCATGAATACAAATGTGAGATTGTTCTCTAACATTTTAGAGAAAATAATTTAAACTATCAGGAAATACCCCGTGGCAAATTGAGCATACCTTGGAAGGTATGGTACCAATTGCACAGTCACCTGTGTAAGGTGGTAACCACAAATTAATGCATTATTAACTGACAACGTAAAAGGAGCATCGTTGCAGTGGGAGGTTGCCTTAACAGGCTTAATGGTACTAGTACGTGGAAACAGTCTCTGGACTAGTTCCCAGCTTAACGAACAACATCGTACTTATCCCTTGAAGCGCAACGAAGTTGTTAAGACAAAAGATGCAGTTTAATGACATCAAGTCATGAATTCAGAACTGAATCAGTAAAGGTTATGGTTGTATATCAGGATCAGTGATTGCCAAATAACTTTCCAGCTATAGGCAACTGATTGATATACAAGAATAATACTCGAATGGTAACCTAGTATATTCGAGTGTCTAGGTTAGTGAGCAAGGTATGTTTCACAACTAGTCCTTCTCACTAGTTGCAACTGTTAAACCCATTCGAATTCTTTGAACCATAACAGCACATATGAATCTAACTATCTGGAAGATAGATGACGTCATCCGAACTTTATAAACGGGTACCTTGATAAAAGGTGACTACATCTGCACGCAACAACCAGATAAGATATGTGCAGTAAAGTGAAAAGCATCATGTCTGGAAGCCAAGAAAGTTCAAGTATGAACTTAAAGGAGCTTCAAAGTTATGAAACAGACATTTAGATATTGTCTATCGAGAATGATTGTGTCATGTACCAGTTATGTGTCAGCGGAAGTGTGGTTTTCCTTGCACATTATGTAGATGGTATTTTCACATTGTCAGGCATAAAGGATGGTTATCCGAACAGTTTCAGAAGCAGGACTTATGAGATTTTGGAACATCTTTTAATTAAGGTCTTGTGTTGTCACAAGAAAAGGATGTTCAAGTATCTCAAGTCGCTTAAATTGATTCTGTGGTGAGTCGTTCATAGCAAGAAAGATTTTTGTCTTTCTATATCGTAAATGAACGAAGTTCGATATCTGTAATGCTATAAGCATGTAAAACAGATATCAGTTCAACTCTGGATAGGCACATTGGTTAATGAATGAGCCTTGTGAGTTGAATGTCATCGGATATCCAGGAGGATCATAAGGAAAGGAAATCGACCTCTAACTATGTGTTGGCCTTGGAGGAGGAGTTATAGGAGTCTAACACAGAAGTGTGTTACAGATTCCGGTATGAAGGCTGGGTTTTTGACAGCATCATTAGCTTCGCAGGAAGTAGTATAACTCTGTTGTTATCCTCTAGAGGTGTGTGTTCTGAGTTTGCCTAATAAAATCACATGGAATTGTGATCATGTTGGTGCAATGACAAACTCAAGGGAACCCAAGACTCATAAGGTGGTGAAACACATAAGATGTGTGGTATCAGATCATACGAGAAATCGTGATAAGAGGTGACGTGAATGCAGTGGGAGTGATTGACAGTATAGACACACTTAATACTTTGATAAAGCAATGGTATTATGCTTTAAATATAAGTGGGAGATTGTTGGGATTGTATACTGAAAGAATATATGATTAAGTGTTTTGTACACTGGTCTTCATATATGTGTTGCTACAACAATGCTCGATGTCTAATGAAACAAACATACAACGAACCATAATATCCTATTATCTTGCCAATAGGGCTGACCATACGGTGTGTAGGAGATCATAAAGGATCATATGAGTCATTTGACTTAGCGAGATATAAATAGTATCACAGCTGAGACAGCCCCTGCATAGGCTTTCGGTCTAAGCTGCGGCACATCGGTTCATAAGTGAGATTATCCTAGCTACTTGATGTGTCGGTACATGGTTTTGTATTGATGGGATCAACAGTGGGATGTGCCATTCTCATTAACATATGAATGAGCCAGATCCCTAATACGATGTGCCACACTTTGATTTACCACGGTGGCAAGTCTTAAATGTACTCTAATACTCGTATTTTGGGTGTTGGCAATTTGTGTGTGGCCTGCTTAGGCTGGACGTTTGATAGCGCGTTTCGCAACGCGCTACAGCTGCAAGTGTACAGACCACTGCAGAGGGCAAGTAATAATTTTATCGAACTCAAGGACTGCAGGCTCGAAGTATAATCAAGCACTAAAGCATAGACACCGTACTACTATCTAGGCAAAGTAGAAAATGAGGTTGGTTTATTTAAAACTAACAATGATTTAAAAGCAAAGTAAAGTAAAAGACTAATTAAGCTGGTTTTAGAAAACATATGAGAAAACAGGATTCCAGGGCAATCCACTTTGAATAATTATCAAACAACTCTTTATGTAATTCAATCCCAATTAAATTCACAAAGAAGTGAGTTAATCGCAAATGTGTTATCAGGTGATCCTCTCGGACTCTAAACCATAACATGGAAATAAAAAATCAAGTGATTCCTCTCAGACATACAAAAGACTTTTACTCTTGATTAAAAACCTTAGATTTCAAAACCCTTCAAAAGTTCAATTTCCTCTCGGACAATTGTTCTAGTAAATCTGATTTGTTTGCGTCTTAATTGATAACCTAGACCTCTCGGTTCAAAATCTACCAATTCGAATTACAATCAATGGCCAATATCTCGCAATTAATGAAAATCCCAAAGAAATCAGAACATCAATGGAACAGGAACATTAAATCACATAAATTGTTGAATGAATATTTACAAAGTTTCAAACCCCAGAATCCATGTATAAACTTAGCCAATCATGCTAAGTTTTGGAAAAACAAAAGGATAAAGAGTCACAAGAACAGAAATCATGGAAATTAAAAACCTGTGGTGTCTTCAATCTTCAATTCCTGGTGTGCTCTTCAAGTTCCCCTGATTTTGCTGTGAATTCTAAGCTCTCTAATCTCAAAAATTGGAAAAAGGAACCTTGTATAGGTTCAGGGACGTCCTATTTATAGTTGGGGCATTTTAAATCTCCAAAAGATATGGTTTTGGGCTTCAGATTCGTCAGAATACGTCAAATCATGACAAAATCGGCAATTCGGGCTGCCCGATCGGCGACCGCCGGTTGTGCATGTGGGTCGCCGATCGTGTGTCGAAACTTGGTGAGAAATTCCGCAGAATCGGCGACCCATCTACATGACCGGCGATCGCCGGTTGTGTCATTTGGGTCGCCGATCATGCGCCGTGAGAAATGGCTGGAAAATCACAATCGGCAACCCATCTACATGACCGGCGATCGCCGGTTGTGTCATTTGGGTCGCCGATTTCGTCTCGAACATGATTTTGGCAAACTCTTCAGTATTTTTTGACTCTTTCCTCTTTCCGGTGCAAGCTAGCATCGATTGGCCCCAGGGTACTTGGTCAAATCTTGTAAACAACTCAGATGTGCGTGAAATCTGCATAAACAACCACAAACCAGACCAAACATAGTAATTCCTAAAAGAATATGGATAATGTATGAAAACACCACGTAATAATCCAATCTAAAGTCAAAAGTGAGCAAATCCACATCAGTAAAATGCACAAAGTGAGTGTTTATCAATCCCCCAAACTTAAACTATTGTTCGTCCTCGAACAATGAGGAAAACAATTAAAAGAACAAGATAAACACGAGGGGTGCATTAATTGATCATTAACTATTTCAGACACAAAATGGGGTTGTGATTCCCACACCAATCACTACGTCATTCATCAGTTTAGTGCAAACAAACAATTTCAATTCTGGCCTCTAAAAGTCCGCTTCTCACAAGATAGTGTATTACTCGTATTTCGCTCAAAATGTAAGAAAGGTCAGTATATACTCTCAAATTGTCAACTGCACCTCTTTTTCTACCATAAGCTTGCTCATCGTCTAAACTCTCCATTGACTATGGGAGTGCTAGGACAAAGATAAAAAAGGTCTTTATATTAGGTCCTAATGTGGGCACATTGGTGAAGGGTATGGAAAATTTGGCTAAAAGTGACTAAATAAATACAACCTTATAACTCCATTTACCCCCGACTTTTCCTCATCACAAACCATCTGTGGGAACCAACTGACTCTAACAAGAACTTATAGCGAAAGCTGAAACAAGCCCATCTCATCAACAATGATTCGACAAGATTCGGACTCAACAATAACATTATTATAACATCTCTTGTGCATTCCATACATTAAGCAAGTATGCACACTCTATGAAATCAACACAAATACTTTGCACATCCAGTGCATAATTCGACCTTTTTTTTTTTTTTGATTGATTGTCCATTAAAGACTTCTTTCGGACATAACTGTCAATGACTAATTACAATAACACTGATGCACTTATCGTGCATTACACTTGTACTAAAAGACTTACTGCCCATCAAAGGTGTTTGGACTACTTATATTTACAGACTCTATTTTCATCACCTAACACTGTTGGGTACCCTTACAAATCCATCCACACCTCCTATCATCCGGGTTAAGAAAGAAAAGGTTTTCAGGCTCAACTGGGCTAACAAAGGAGTATGTATCGGGTTAGTGTTTGGGTTCATTGTGGCTTATTGAAACGATGGCCTAAGATCATTTCTAAGTCCTTGGCACTCTCCTACACATTATTGAGCAAGAAACCAGAGCAAGTTCTAGAGATTAAGTGCACAACGACATACCCTCAATGAAACAAAAATGTAGGCTCAATTCTCACAGGCTATTAGCGTATTTAAGAGGCTAAAATCAATTTCGTCAATTCACAACTCACCAATTTATTTACAGAAATCAATGTAAGTTTCACGAGAAAGAAGACGTTGTCATCATAAACTTGATCAATAATGCAGAGACAACCACCCTATCAATTCATTCCCTTCCACTATTCAGGTTCCCAATTACAGACCCAACAGAAAATAGAAACGAAATGAATACAAGTTGACAAGTCCTAATTGACTTTACTAAAACAAAGATAAGTACGAATAACAAAAGCAATAGCAATAACAGTGGTTCAAGATGCAATGTATCAAATTAAGTACATCAGTATCAAACAGGTGGAGCAGATAAAAGATAGAAAAGGTAAGAAGCACACATTGACCGATCACATCCCCCTCCCCCAAACTTATTCTACACGAAGGAAAGAATAAGTTGGGGGAAAAAGATCACGGAGATGTGTGGGAAAAACCTCTGTGAACCCTCACTGCGGCGGGGGCCAGTACTGTGGGAACCTGGCCATGAACTGCCTCATCTGGTCCTCGTGCGCCTGCTGCTGCTCCCAACGCGCCCGCTCCAGGGCAAAATGCCGGTCCTCTGCCGTTCAATGCTGGCGCTGCTCGGCCTCGAAGGATCTCTGTGCGGTGTCCTGGGTCTGCTGTGCCGCTGCAATGGCTTGGAGCTGGGTGTTCCAGTCGCCCCACTGCTGCTCCAGATGGCTGAGCCTCTGCTCGAACGCCACACGCTGCGTGCGACGCTCGAAGTAAATGGGCTGCTGCTTGTGCGGCTGTCGGGATGAGCCTCCCCTCTCCTGGTGGCGAGGGGAGGCTCCTCCTCCTCGTGTGTCTCCTCGTGAGCCTCCTCAAAGTGGGGCTCCTCGAACTCGGGGTTCGGGTTCTGCCTGCGGGCTTTCTCAGCGGCATGGATGGCCTCCAAATGAGCTAGAGTGTCTAGCTTCCAGTTACTTCTGTACTGCCGAAGCCCTACATTAGTGAGCTCGGGGTTCGGCAGAGGGAAGAAAGGAGGGCTGCGCTGAATGAAGAGGTAGGGCGGGTGCACCGAATGAATAAACCGGAGATGCACCAGCTTCTCAAGTGTGAGCCTAGTCAGTGGCTTGGCCTGCACCTCGGATACATCGACCCCCAGCGCATACAGCAGTGTAGTCCACAAGCCTCCAATGCAAATGGTTCCCTTCTGGGCTCCCGAGATCCTGTTAGACTGTATCAACAATAGTTGAGCAAAGTTCATGTGTTCCTGGTTGAGCATGCAGTAGATGATCATTAGCTCAGCATCTCTCAGGGAGCTGTTCTCCTTCCTGGCGAACAGAGTGTGGGCCAGAATCGCATGGACCATCCCGATGACTGGGTTCCGGATCATGGAAGCCTTGCAATGCCCCGACGCCCAGCTTGGGCTCCCTACGGCACAGATGTGGGGCCAGAAGGTCTTGCTGTCAAAACCTCTCGGTTTGGTGTAGCTGCCAAGGTTAACAACACCAAACGCTCTATTGATCTCCTTGGTCGTGATCGTTCTATCTTCATTTTTTGCGCGGAAAGTGGCTCCGGTGGGTGAAGTCCTCCCTTTTGTGGTGATCTCAAGAGTGGACAAGATCTCCAGGGTGAACCTCTTGTATGTCGGAGCGTCAAGTTCCAGCAGGGGCGCCCAGCCAATGTTGGAGAAGAGCTCCTTGACGTTGTCATATAATCCCATAGACGTCATTGCCGCAGTGTCGGCATAGCAAGTACCTTCCACCCCACGCTCAGCCAGAGTTTGAAATTTGGCCAGCACACTCACATCTCGGAGCCCTGTGATCCCATATGCTTCGGGATGAAGACGACGACGGGGTGCCATGTATCCTACGAATAAAATTATGCATCAACCACCAAAACAAGGTAAACAAATAGACCACAATAACCAAATATAACTAAGCAATACTATCCTAGATAAACAATGATGAAACCATGAATCCTAAGTTCTAGTAATGAGTTAAAGCCACCATGCATCGTCTCAATTTTTAAAATCAACATCAATTCCATACAATTGCCACCGTACACCCTATTTCAATATGCCTTCACGAGTACATGTCAATCAAATCCCCCAAACTAATAGTAGTATGCAATTAATCAAAAACCAACAAGAATTTAAAAATGCAAGAACAATTCAACTCAACCAAAACGTCCTCCGTATAGGCAAATAAGCAATTCAAGCGAAATTCACAATTACTAAAAAGCAATATGCAATGTAGGTAGGGAAACATAAACATAAGTATAAACTAACCTAAGGATCGAATTAAACATGATAAAAGATGATAGAATACCTGGAAATCGAAGCAAACTGAAGAACAATTGAAAAAACTAGGAATTGGGGGTTGATGGATTTTTGAACGAAACAGAGCAAACCACTCGGATAGAAAGCTTCACAATGTCGTGGGTTAGTGTTGTGCAAAAGGAATTTGAGAGATAATCAGAGACAGATGAGAATTTGAAGAGAGAAGATTCGTGGGTGTTGTGTTTTTGAATGAGAATGTGAGAGGGAATGAGAGAGAGGCGTCGGCGTGCAGGTTTTTAAAGCAAAATCGGCGACCTGGGACGCGATCGGCGATCGCCGATCGGGCAAGTGGGTCGCCGATCGTGTCCCGAAACAAATGCGTGAAAATTGTGATTTCGGCGACCTGTTTACATAATCGGCGACCGCCGAAAATGTAAACAGGTCGCCGAGTATGTACCGAAGCTTAGTGTGAAAAATTGCATAACCGGCAACCTAACCAGCAGAATCGGCGATCGCCGATTCTGATTTCTGGTCGCCGGTTATGTTGCGTACCTCTTGGACTTTTGACGGGGAACTCGGCGACCCGGGTTCCCGATCGGCGATCGCCGATCGTGTAATTGGGTCGCCGATTCCGGTACGAAACTCAGCGAAATTTCTTATTTTGAACCTGTTTCCTACATCCAATGAACTCAATACCCAATCGTGAACGTAACTATGGAAAAATGGCAAAATCGACTCAAATTAAAGGCAAAATGAACACAATAAAACACCTAAAGACCTCAAAATTGACCAGAAACAAGTTGGGTTGCCTCCCAACAAGCGCTTTATTTATTGTCTGTAGCTAGACAACTCAATGATGGACTATGGATCAGATAAATAAAGCTCAGACACAGCAAAAGCAGTCTCAGATTGAAAATATGATTTTACCCTGTGACCATTGACTGTGAAGTGTGTGTCATCTGCTCCTACCAAGTCTAGTGTCCCATTTGAATGCACATTCTCAATAACATATGGACCAGACCATCTAGACTTCAGTTTCCCAGGAAATAAGCATAGACGAGAATTAAATAACAGTACCTGATCCCCCGGATTGAAATTTTGGCTGCGAATGCGCCGGTCGTGAAACCGTTTCGTGCGCTCTTTGTAGAGTTTAGAACTCTCATATGCCTCAACCCGGAATTCTTCCAACTCCGTCAACTGGATACATCGCTGCTCAGATGCAGTCTTCAGATCCCAGTTGATCTTCTTCACAGCCCAGAAAGCTTTGTGCTCTAACTCCACCGGTAGATGGCAAGACTTTCCGAACACCAATTGGTACGGCGACATGCCAATTGAAGTTTTGAATGCTGTCCGGTAAGCCCACAGCGCGTCATCCAATCGAATCGCCCAATCCTTCCTGGATACTACAGACTTCTCCAGGATTTGCTTGATCTCCCGGTTCGCCAACTCAGCCTGTCCATTGGCTTGGGGATGGTACGGAGAAGTGATTTTATGCTGGACTCCATACTTCGACAGTAAACTCCCGAGCCATCTGTTTGGGAAATGGGATCCACCGTCACTCAGCAGCACTCGCGGTGATCCAAAGCGGGTCAAAATGTTTTTCTGAAGAAATTTCAACACCACCTTGGAGTCACTGGTGACCGTGGGAATGGCTTCAACCCACCGGGTCACATAATCCACCGCCAGCAGAATAAATTGATATCCATGGGAGTTAGGGAATGGTCCCTTGAAATCAATGCCCCAAACATCGAAGGGCTCAATTTCCAGCATGAACCTCTGAGGCATTTCATCCTTCTTCGAGATAGTCCCCATCCTCTGACATCTATCACAAGTGGTCACAAACTTCTGACAATCTCGATAAATGGTAGGCCAGTAAAATCCGCTGGTGAGGATTTTTATGGCCGTCCTATTTGCTGCGCAGTGGCCTCCGTAGGGGGATAAGTGACAATCCCCCATTATCTTCTCTCGCTCATGTGTGCCAACACATCGCCGGATCACCATGTCGGCGCATCTCCGGTATAGGAATGGCTCGTCCCAATAGTAGAACTTGCATTCATGCAAGAACTTCCTTCTCTGGTGGGATGTAAGATCAGGTGGTAAGACACCTGCAACCAGAAAATTAACTAGATCCATATAACATGGATCCGCTTCCTCCATAGCAAAAAGCTGCTCATCCGGAAAAACTTCAGTAATGCGGATCCTTTGGTCATCTCCTTCCACCGGATTCTCCAACCTTGATAAATGGTCTGCCACCACATTTTTGCATCATTTCCGGTCTTTGATTTCCATGTCGAATTCCTGCAACAACAGGATCCACCGGATCAGCCTCATCTTTGCCTCCTTTTTTGCAAACAAGTACCGGATCGCAGCATGATCCGTGTATACCACCCGTCTTTGCCCCAACTAGATAACCCTAAAATTTGTCGAAGGCAAAGACCACAGCCAGTAATTCCTTCTCAATGGTGGTGTAGTTCACTTGGGCTTCATCCAGAGTTTTGTTGGCGTACTGTATGACTCGGAAAATCTTGTTCCTCGTCTGCCCCAAAGCAGCTCCAACTGCTGTGTCACTGGCGTCGCACATCAGTACAAAAGTTTTTGACCAGTCTGGTGAAATAAGAACTGGGGCGGTAGTGAGAGCCAGCTTCAGCTTCTCAAATGCCTGTACACATTGCTCATCAAAAACAAACTTGGCATCTTTCATAAGTAGAGAACTGAGGGGTTTGGAAATTTTAGAAAACTCCCTGATAAACCTCCTGTAGAAGCCTGCGTGACCCAGAAAGCTCCTCACCGACTTCTCATTGGTGGGGGGTGGCAGCTTCGAGATCGCCACAATCTTGGCGCGATCTACCTCTAAACCTGCAGCAGAGACTTTGTGACCAAGGACAATGCCCTCTCGCACCATAAAATGACATTTCTCCCAATTCAAAACCAGGTTAGTCTCTTGACAGCGCTGCAGAACAGTAATCAGGTTTTCTAAACAATTATCAAATGAATGACCAAACACTGAAAAGTCATCCATAAAAACCTCCATAATATTTTCGACAAGCCCATTAAAAATTGACATCATGCATCTCTGAAATGTAGCAGGAGCATTACATAATCCAAAAGACATGGGCCTATAAGCAAAAATTCCATACGGGCAAGTAAATGCAGATTTATGCTGGTCCTCGGGGGCTATCGCAATTTGGTTATATCCAGAATAACCATCCAAAACTCAGTAAAAATCATACCCCGCTAACCTATCCAGCATCTGATCAATAAAAGGGAGAGGGAAGTGGTCCTTACGAGTAGCACTGTTAAGTGGTCTGTAGTCGATGCACATCCTCCAGCCCATAACGGGCCTGTGGGCAATCTCCTGGCCACTTTCGTCCTTGATGACGGTAGTACCTCCCTTTTTGGCCACTACTTGTGTGGGGCTCACCCATTCGCTGTCCGAGATGGCATATATCATACCAGCGTCCAGTAGTTTCAGCACCTCTTTTCGCACCACCTCCTGCATAATGGGGTTTAACCTTCGTTGCGGCTGCACCTTAGGCTTGTAACCATCTTCAAGTAGAATCATGTGCATGCAAATAGAAGGGCTAATACCCTTTTATGTCAGATAGCGACCACCCAATGGCAGATTGGTGGTCTCTCAAAACCCGCAGTAATCTATCCAACTGACTAGTAGATAAAGTGGCAGATACTATTACCGGATATGTATTGTTTTTGCCCAAGTAGGCATACCTCAAATGGTCCGGTAGGGGTTTCAATTCCAGCACTGGAGGCTCCTTCATGTCTTTTTTTTTAGCAAGGCCGTCTTGCGAGCCTCCTCTTCCTCTTGCTCGCTTCTCAGCTGCAGAAAATTTGTACTTTCTAATCTGCTCTTTTCACCTGCACCATCTAATGCTAGAATAGACTCTAGCAGCTCATCACAGACATCATATAGCTCGTCACAGGAATAAACAAAATTTTGTACCCCATAATCTAAAGAATCAGCATAAATAAATGAAGGGTCACAAGGGTACAAAACCTGAACCATGTCGCACTCCTCAAAGCAGTCGTCAGAGTCATGTCGCTCCATGGCTTTGTAAATGGAGAAGGTGATCTTCTCGTCATTCACTCTCAAGGTGAGCTCTCCTTTCTTCACATCTGTGAGGGCGTCAGCAGTGTGGAGGAAAGGTCTTCCGAGAATCAAAGGGATATTGCGGTCTTCCTCCATGTCTAAGACCACAAAGTCAGCTGGGAAAATAAATTCCCCCACCTTTACTAGCACATCCTCAACTACCCCTTTTGGGTAGTTCATAGAGCGATCCGCCATCTGGAGTCTGATGGTGGTCGGTTAGATATTGCCAATCCGGAGCTTCTTAAAAATTGACAGGGGCATCAGATTGATGCTAGCCCCTGAGTCACAAAGGACCTGCTCAAAACTCTGCCCCCCAATCACACAGATGATCGAGAAGCACCCCGGATCTGATCTCTTGATCGGCATCTTTTTCTGAATGATGGCGCTGCATTCCTCGAAGAGGTTCACTGTCTCGAATGCGCCAAAGGGCTTTTTCTGGGTAACCATATCCTTCAGAAATTTCATGTACCCAGGAATCTCATGTACCACTTCAATCAAGGGGAGATTGATGTGGATTTTCTTCATATGCTCCAAGAAGCGCTTATACCTCTCCTCTTTTTGCTTCTTGGCAAACCTCTGTGGGAAAGGTACAACAACAGGACCAACTGATTTTGATCTGTCTTCAGGACAGGTTTCTTTACCCTTCTTTGCATGTTCTTCTTCAGGAAGAACAGGGTCAGGCTGTACAACTTCAGGTTGCACAGGCGTGTCAGTGGGCATAGGTGGCCCCTCATAACCTCTACCACTGCGGGTGGTAATGGCGTTACATTGATCCTTTGGATTCACCACAGTGTTGCTGGGAAAATGTCCTGGAGTATGCTGGTTGCCAAGTGCATTAGCTATCTGGGAAATTTGTGTATCCATCTGCTTCATGTGTTTTCCCATTTCCCCCATGTTATTCTGCAGCTGAGAGATTTCTCCTTCTATCTTCGTAGTCTTAGCATTGGAGACTGCGATGAATTGTGTCAGGAGCTCCCTCATGCTTGGCTCCTTTGTCTCATTTGCCACTCCATGATTTGCAGCAAACCCAGGTGGAGGCTGCAGAGCATTGTTCGGATTCCCATAAGAAAAGTTGGGATGATTCCGATTGTTGGGGTGATACACCATATTCCCCGACGGATACCCTCGATTGTTGTTGAAGTTTCTCTGGTTCACATAGTTTGCATCCTCCATTTGCATCTCATTCCCCTGCTCATAACCTTGCTGAGGGAGGTTATTTTCCAACTTAGCAATGCGGTTCTCCAGTAATTTAGTGGAAGGAGCCACTTCTTTCCTCATCAACTTGACCTCAGCAGCTATGTCTCCAGTGTCATCAACTGCCGCTATCCTGTGATCTCCCCTGTCTGCTGGCCAGTTGTACTCACTTTTCGCCATTACTTCCAGTAAAGCTAACCCTTCCTGTGGTGGTTTAGCAGTCAGTGACCCTCCAGCTGAAGCATTCACATGCTTCTGGGTCTCCCTGTCCAGCCCCTTGTAGAAATGACACATCTGCTGCTTCTCAGAAAAACTATGGCAAGGGCAGGAGCGCAAGAGATCCTTGTAGCGTTCCCAAGCCTCGTACAGTGACTCTCCAGAAAACTGCCTGAACTGTGTAATCTGGGTCTGTAGCTGAATAGTTTTGCTGGGTGGGAAGAACTGAATCAAGAACAGCTTGCATAGTTCCTCCCATGTTGAGATCTCATTGCAGTTCAGAGTCATGTACAACGATAGCGCTCTGTCGCGCAGTGTGAAGGAGAACAGGCGCAGCCGAATATA
>JAPKLW010000496.1:32419-46816 GCA_026898455.1 Plectranthus barbatus
TTGTAATGTAGTACATTATCTTCGCAATGTACCTAATTTTACCTAGATAATGTAGTAAGCTTGTCTAGATAATGCACCGCCAGCGAGGTAACAGGTAACATCTGGGAAGTGGTTAACATATTAATGCATCCCTATATATATATATAGAGTTGTAATCATATGTGAACCACCTCCCACATGAGAGATAAGAACTACATATCAACCTTTGATATATTAAAATTAATGATTAAGATTAAATCTTAGATTTGATTTATTTATATTTATTTGCATTTTTGTCATTAAACCAAGGGTAATTCAGGTAATGCATGTTTGCACATGAAATATTTCCGTAACTGTTCCCTAATTTCTCTCAATAATGATTTATCATATATATATATATTTTTTTGTTATGTTTTACTTATCCCTTTCTTGGACGAGAACACACAGAGAAGAATTTTTTTCTATACTTTTGTGATTGTGGTTTTTAAGATTTATTCTTATCCTGGAGACTTTGTGATTGGGCTCTCAAAGTATTGGATTAAACAATTTCTTTTTCAAGCAATGGAGACTTTTGACGATGGTATCTCGTTTTAGTTGGTGAATTTTTTTTGCTTGTTGCTTAATTTTTTCTTGATATCGTGTTCCTTTGAATCTTACTTGTTACTCATGTATAATTCCAATAAGATATATTATTTTTTTTATTGTCAGAATCAGTTTCGTTTGTTTAATTTTCTGAAATCATATTTCTACCTTAAAATATGCAGTTTTTATGCCTGTATTTATGCATCATTTAGAATAAATAGTTGCAGTGTTAGTCATATATGATTTACTGCAGTTTCATTTATTATATATTTTTCAGTTCATTTGTTTGATTTTATGAAATCCTATTTCTGCAATAAAATATGCAATTTTTAAGCATGTATTTTGCATCATTTAGAATAAATAGTTGCATCATTAGCCATATATGATTAATTGTTTCATTTATTGTATAATTTTTCAATTTTCATTACTCTTGTATGTGAGGCTTGCTCAAATCATACAAGGGTAAAGTCTTCGTCAAATAATGTAGTAATACATGTTTTTTAAAAGGGAAGGTCTTGGGTTAGGCAGGCCTAAACGATTTAGGCGGGTTTTATCCATTAACCCAAGCTTTAGGCGGGTTTTATCCATTAACCCAAACCCAAACTCATATAATATATCCTATTTGGGATGGGTGAACCCATTTGGGTAGGATAAAACCCGCCTAAACCGTTTAGGCCTGCCTAACGCAAGTTTTTGCCATTTTAAAATATTTAACACATTATATTATTTTTTAAAACATATCATGCGATAATTTATTTTTAAAAAATGCAATTGTTTTACATACTTTATGCATTTTTTTAAATAATAAACGTATATCTAAAAATAAAAAAGTAATACAATTGCATAAGTCAAACAAAAATTATGCAACTTTAAATTCGTATTAAAGCAACATTAAATATAATCAAATGAAAGTAATTAAATAAATTTAATTCGTCTAACATGAAGAAAAAATCACTCATAATTTACTATATTAGTTAGAGTAAATATTGAATATATAATATATGTTTTCTTCAAATATGTAACACATAACATGTTTTTTTAAACACATTATATAAATTTATGCAACTGTTTTATAATATTAATGCATTTTTTAATTATAATAAATGTAAATGTAACTAAACAGTAAACACAATTGCATAACTTATTCGAAATTATTCAAATCTATAATAATATTAAAGCAACAATATATAAAAAAAAATGCAAGTAATTATTAAATAACTGTTATCCATCTAATATAAATAAAAAAAAACATCCAAAAATCATTAACTAAAAACGAGTATTTGTGTTTCCCCTAGAAAACTATGCATTCAAATCAGTTTCTAATGAAGATAATTTTTACTTCTTATAAGTGTGCAATATCCATGTCAAAGTCCTTCACCTTGCAATCCAAAGAATTTGGTAGCTTTTTTACAGATAGGCTCATAAAGTTCGTTGAATCCAGACCCAAGCTTTTTGCACAAAGTCACCACATTATGTTTGAATACTAACTTCCAACTCTAACTTAAACCACAATCTCATTTATTTGTTGGTTCGCCCATAAATATTTGCATATACAGCATATCATGTAATCCATAATCAATATGATTAGTTGATGTCCTCCACTTCGTCTGCATTGTTATCCATTCGAGAGTTACTTCTTTCTATACATGCATGATTCATTATTCTAACTGCATTTTAAAAATAAAAAATAAAATGTGCATCATAATTCACAAATATATGCATTATTACCCCTTCAAAAATTGCATCTTTATACAAATATATGACATTAAAGTACGAACACTACATATGATGCATTATTCAAGCCAATTATGTATTATAGAAAATACTCAACATATAGTTGCATCAAAGTAAAATAATCAAAAAATATCGCATCAAAAAAAGAAAAAATGTACATGAAATATGTAAAAAAAAAAAAAACGGCATCTATCTAATAAATAAATGCACCATTACCCGTTAAAACTTATACTTGTAATCAAATAACACTAGCATTATTCAAGCAAAAAAATTGCATTAAAGTAATTATAGATTACATGTATGTGCAAATTTAACCAAAAGTGATAAAAAGAAATGCAGCGAAATTTTAAAAAAAAATTGTGAAAAATACCTTCCTGTCGTCGGTGTTCGACGCAACTTCTCAAAATTGGAGAAACCCTACTGCTGCGGCTAGAAGAAATATCTGCCCCAAATTAAACGAATAAAAACATGATAAATATACAGTTAAAATTTTTCTCATAAAAAAATGCATTGTTCAAAAATATTTTTTGCATTATAGTAAAAGAAATATACAAATGAAAAAAAAAACTTTTTTTAGTGTCGTCACTGCACCGGCTGAAATTCATCCAACTCCAATCCATGCGCCTCAAATAAGTCTCTGGCCCTAAGATTAAAAAAAAAAACAAAAAAAAAAAAAGCAATATTGTTGGTCCCGGTTTTTCAGAGTATAAACGTTACGATACGCAGTGGAAATAATGTTAATTGTTTTCTTGCACGCTACTTACACACAGCTGACAACTGGCAACTGGTCAGCTGGTGCTGGTTACTCAGTACGCAGCTGACAACTGGTCAGCTGGTGATTCAAAACTTAAAATATTTTAGCCTTGTTTGCACAGTTATTTATCAGTTTCAGGATATACTCCAGCACTTGAGTGCTGGGTTTAAAATATGAATGAAATGCAGAAAGCTGATAAATAACAAAGGATTTTATAGTGGTTCGATCAATCGATCTACGTCCACTCTCCAGTCGAAGCACTGGAAATTCCACTAAGAGTAATCAGGTACAGGTGTCCTACGATCTATCTCTAGCTGGTGAATGCCTCGTCCACCAGTTCACTAGATCAACCGCTCCCGGTCCTGGATCCTTCTTCAACTCTTCACAGCTAATGGAGTGCGAGCACGTCACTTCAACCTCCACAGCTAGCTGGGTGTTTTAGTTCTCCCAAGAACGTAACAGTCTCTACGGCAGAATGCCCGTAATAACTCGAGTGCTGGTGAGCACAGGAGCTGCTGTGAACTCTCTCGAAGGAGAAAGAACACCAAGTGAGATCTTTAACTTACAAGCTTAAAGCTTGAAGTCTCGTGTTTGATAAATCAACACACGGAAAGCTTTATGAAAAGCCTCGAAAGTACTTTATGCGATTTGCAATAATTTCAGTTCTTTCAGTGGTTGAGCAGATAAGCGGAATAGTGGAAGTTGTCGAAGAAGATTGAATGTTGGTAGTTGCGACGTATTTATAGCCGCAGGAACCGATTCAAACTTTCTAGCCGTTTGGACGCATCCGGAAAGGTGTAAGACCTCGGATGTCCTTCTGACGGCGGCAGGTATGCTTTTCGGAAAAGAGCCATACCTAAGACCACTTTATCTGACACAGATCTCTTTGTGTCAGAACGGCTCTCTCTGTCAGTCCGAGGAATAAGACTGGCGTCTTGTGACTGATAGACTTTAAGTTATCCTTCCTTAAAGTCATACTCTGTCAGTCGATTCCTCAGAGAATCTTCTTCTTGTCTCTACTACGCGGGGAGAGAGAATCTTGAATTCTGCTGGTAACATCTGACTGGTAGATCATACTGGTGATCTTGTGCTGGCAGTCTCTGCTGGTGACTTGCCCTGGCATCATCAAAGTCTACCAAATCTCTAGATGTTAACACTTCTCGGAATCTCCCATGACTGGTGAAATCACCGCTGGTGAATAGTGTAAGAACACGTATTCTCCTGGTAAGGTTTGTCAGCCGCCTGCTGATGAAACCCTTCCCAACTGGTGAACAGTAGCCAGTCATATGCGCTTTATACCGCTGGTGAACAGTGTCAGCATGAGTCTTTGTCAGCCACCTGCTGATGAAACTTTTCCCAACTGGTGAACAGTAGCCAGTCATAAGCGCTTCTCACCGCTGGTGAACAGTGTCAGCACGAGTCTTTGTCAGCCGCCTGCTGATGAAACTTTTCCCAACTGGTGAACAGTAGCCAGTGGTAAGCTTTTCTCATGCTGGTGAATAGTGTCAGCATGTCTTGATCAGCTGCGACTTACAACTCAATAGACCTAAACAGGACTTTACATTTAAGACCAGATCTATGTAGAGACAACTGACGCTGGTAGGACTTAGGATTTGATCCACCAAAACTATAATCTAAACAAGTAAGCTACTGGGAAAGGAAACTTTAGACAGATTTCCCAACAATTTCCCCCTTTTTGGTGCGATCAAAGCCTAACCAGCGAGCACTCAGCTGATGAGGAAAGTTACAAAGGATTTCAGGGTTTTACAAGTGAAACCTATCAGATCTAAACCCATGAAATTACTTCCTCAACATCAGCTCTAACTAAAAGAAATCTTCCCCCTCAACTTAGGAAAGATATTGCTCGTTTAAAAATATGGAAATTAAGATCAGAGCAAATAAGCATGTAAATAAATTTAACATGCAAGATGAGTGCTGGTGCTGATTACACTGGATGTGTAAATTCAGCTGGTAAGTAAAAACTTAGACAATTGTTGGACAATAAGAGATTGTCATCAACTTGTCAGTTAATCATTCCATTAAAGATTTAGCAATTACATGTACAATGAATGATAACTGACTAGTCTAACAGATTTACTTACAAAAGCATAAAGAGACTAGACTATGGCTTGGAAGATGATCCTGGTGACTGAGTCCGAGCATTGGTGATGGACCTGAGGATCGCAGTAAGTTCGGCCATTTCTTGATCTCTCTTCCGCCTTTCTTCAGCAGCAATTCGCCTCTCTTCAGCTGCGAGGCGTCTCTCCTCCTCAACGATTCTGGCTCTCTTCTCTTCAGCCAGTGCTCGCGCCCTTTCCCCCTCTTGGATCCGCGCCAAAAAGGTGGCAACACCGGCGGTGACGGACTCCATTTGCTGCGCTACATCGGCTTGGAAAGTGGCGAAGCGTTGATCCATCCTGGCGTCGATGTAAGCAAGAAGTTGCGCAGGATGATGAATTTCTGAGAGTGGCTGCGCTGATACTTCCATGGAAGTGGAAGGCACATCAGGTGCGGTATCAGCCATCTCTGGTGCAGACGCAGCTGGTACCTGCTCTGGGGCGGGCTCCTCCGCGGGCACGTCAGCTGCTGCTGGCTCCTCCGCGAGCACCTCGGCTGGTGCTGGCGGGCCTTGTACAAAAACAGGTGGGGCTGTGAAATCCACCAGCTGCCAGTCCTCATGATAAGGGACAAGGTCGCCCAAAACCATAGGAACAGATGGGACGGCAGTGGTCAGCCACCAACTACGTGAAGGATCCTCCTCCACTAAGTGGTCTACCAGCAGAGCGCTGGCAGCCATATCAAAAAGAATAGCAAAATATGGAGGGATCCTGGGGAGAGTGATGAGCACTTTCAAGCGTTTGAGGGCGTATATCAACTGGTACCCTCGGCTGGTGCACTGGAACTGGAGGAATGGCAACTTAACCATTTTGGGCCTAGGGAGGCCGGAGGTTCCAGTCAGCTGTCGGTATTCTGCAATCTTCCTCAATCGGCGCCTGATTCGCCTGTTCGACAGCTGCTGGTGGCTTTCAGGATCAGTATCCATGAATGTATTTGCCCAGGCCTCCTCAGATCTCCAGTATCCAAGCCCGAGCCTGGCATACAATACGGCACGCTTCTCCACTGTCAACTGGCATTGGCACCAGTCGAAAATCCTCCACCTCCGGAACTCCAGAAGCAGTTCCGCATTCACTCGCCACAGGTCTCTGTACCCGGTTATCATCTCCTCATCCACAGCGCTCTCCACTTCCGCTGTGATGGTGTCGGCATACTCATAGAGTGAGTAGTTGTAATACTCCATCGGGTGCAGGGGCAGACACCAGTCGTAGATCCTGGAAGCGTAGACTGACTGGTGGGGGAGTCCGCTGATGGGGATAATGTTGAATGCTGAAGGCTCAGGCACTCGTGAATTTTGAAACGCCATGTCCCCGCGGTGCTCCCACCGGTGTACCCCTGTCACTCGCGATCGGAAGGTATCTTCATCTATCAGCTGGTGCTCTTGGATACAGAGCATGTATGGCCTCCGTTCAGTTCGCACATGTCGTGCTGGCGCTGGAGAGGATGCTGCTGGTCGCCCAGAAGATGTAGAAGCTTCTGAAGGGTGTGGACGACTGTCAGCTGGACGAGCCTCAGCCTCAAAATTTGGGAAAAGATCCCTTGGCTCCATCCGCTGCACCCTGGAGTGGTGTACCACTGGTGAGGGTTCGTCTTCGGGAATGGTAATGACTGGCGCAGCTGGGGCAGCTGGCTCCTCACCAGTAGTCTCCATTTCAACTTTTTTCTCCTCAGCTGGGGCAGCTGGTTCCTCATCCCTTGGCATTTCTATATCATCAGAGTAACTCGCCATTTTTTCCGGGGTGGTCGCCCGCTCAACAACTCCTCCACTGGCACCCCCTTGCACGGCCAGTGGGACTTCAGATTCACCTCCACCACCCCCTTGCGCGGGTGGAGGGACTTGAGGCACATCCTCCTCAGGCTGGTACATATCTACTAGAGATAGTACGTCCTCCTCAGCTCCCATGACCATCAGGCGCGTGAAGGATTCTTCAGAGAGGATCTGGCCTGGAGCTGGTGCTGGTGGCATGTCACTTGAAGTTTGGGCAACTCCCCATTTTCCCTTTGCCACCTGATGCACTTGCTCCGCCAGTTGCGCCTGACGTCGAGAATCATGCTCAGCCTTTATCTTCGCAAAGGCTTCATCGCGGGCTGCCAGCTCAGCCTCCCTTTTTCGCTGGTCTGCCAAGGCCTTCAGCCTTGCCTGAGCCTGCTTCTTCCTCACAAGAGAAGCATTTTGCTCCTTCTTGGCTTGCTCCACCAGCTTCTGAGCTCTCGTCTGGACCCTCTTCCTCTTTCGGGTCATCTTCTCGATGGTCTCCTCCTTAGTCAGTCCCAAGATGGACTTCTTGACTGGAATTGAGATCTTCCCTGACGCAGAGTCATAGGCAACAGCTGGCTGGGGCTGCTGGCGCTGGTGGGTCTTGTGTTTCTTTGATGAAGGGGGCCTGGGGGCTGGCACTTGTGCTGATGCCCGAGGATGTATACCGGTTGCCTTAGCCACTGCTTCTTCTATAGAGGTGAATAAGGATTCAACCTCTAGCTTCCTTTTCAGCTCATCCTTGGCCGCAGCTGGCAGTGGGAGAGCCACCGCTGGTACGGCCTCATCTACTGGTTCTGACTCCTCTTCAGAAACTTCGTCAGCAGGGTCCACGGCCGTTTTGCCTTTCAGTCGTCTGGGCTTCTTGTAGTCGGGGCCAGGAAGTTTCACCCTTGTGGCTGGGATAAAATTTGATCCAACCAGTTGCTCCCCTCGGTCGATCCGGTCTCCCATCTCCACCTCTAGAATATGGCTGATGCGCAGGCCAAAAGACACTGCATGGAGGAACCTGCCGCCAGTTTTGACCGTGCAATTCTTCTCCACATTCTCCAACAACCGACCGAAGATGAATTCGGCCCAGTTGCCATATATGCCGTCCTCCAGCGCGCACATGACGGAGAATTTCTTCAGGCTTAGTTCGGCATAGGAGCCGACCTCACACTGGAGCATGCGCACAACAATGTCGCACACCATCTGCCAGTAATCTTCCATCTCTGACTTCTTCATGCCAGTTTTGAAGACAGTCACCCCCTCCTTCTTTCATTCAGTCCACCTTCGCCTGAACTCCACCGTATCATCCTTGAAATACGTCGCCACCTCCTCACCAGTACTCCTCAGCCCAAAGAGATTGGCTAGGTACTCTACGTCGATAGTGATCAGGTGTCCGAACACCGACGCGGTGAAGGATTTCTTGTCATCAGCAATCACCGCGCGAGCATAGAACTCGGCGACCAGATGTGGGTGGAAGTTCTTGGGGGTTGCCGTCAAATATGGTCGGAGTTGCTCATGGTCGATCATTTCCATGAGCTCCTCGCTGAAGTGTTTCTCGGCCAGTTTGTCATTCAAGATCTTCTCCTTCTGGACTTGGGCTGTGCGAATCTGTGCGTGAGAGAGGCGATGTCGGGTGGGTGCTTTACTCAGCGAAACGAGCTTGCTGAATGGATAGGTATAATCAATGTCCTCTTCTTTTACAATGCCAGTGAAGGTTGGCATATGTGCTTCGGCTAATGGTAAGTCTAAGGACTCAGTAGAAGAAGATGATTTATCAGCAGCGGGGTTGGATGAAGATGCCATGTTATCAGGGAATAAGTGTTTGGAAGGATTAAGGAAGATGAACGGAAAATATGTTCGAAAAAAATATGAAGGAATGGTAAGAGTTTTCCCGATCATGAATGAACGTTATTTATACTGGTGCCAAGCTGGGATGGATGGACGAGATTAATTCGTCAAAAGTGAGGATCGACGGTCATCAGCTGGCACGAGTCCCTGTAACGACGTGCGTGGTCGTGCTGACGTGGGCTACGCCGTGTAGCTGACATGGCACACGCTGATTGGTCGCGAGAGTGCTTTTGACTGCGCAGTCACTGTGCGCATTAAATGTGGCATTAAATGCCGCATTAAATTCAAAGATTTGCACACGCAAGACCAATTTTAAACATTTCCCGCTATTTCTGCGACAGCTGGCACGACTCTTGGACTTCAAGAGACCGTCAGTTGAGAGCTGGGACTCAACTGGTCATCAGTAGAATACCTGGTCATCAGTAGTCTATGCCAGTCGCATACTTCCCCCTGCCAGTATGGCCTTCTTACCAGTTTACAGCTGATACTCACAACTGGTTCCCGTGTACTTGGACAAATTGAGAGCTAGGACTCAATTTTCACCAGTCGTTGATATATCACCAGTTGTCTGCTGACAACTTGAGAGATTGAAAGAATTGAGAGCTTGGACTCAATTCATTCCGCATAATCTTCTCTTCACTACTTCATCATTGCTAGGGATTGGGAGCTGGGACCCAATTTTACTTCGACTGATGGTGCATTACTGCTGGCAAATTCGAAATGAGAGCTGGGACTCATTTCCTTCGTTGTTTATGGAATAAGTTCTGCCAGTAGATACCACCTGTGGTTTTGAGCCACCACTAAGGAAAACATGAAGACTAAGAGCTTGGACTTAGTCTTAATCAGCATCCTTCAGAAAATCAAGAACGGAATGAGAGCTGGGACTCATTCTTCCTCAACACTAGGGCTCGCATCAATCTCCAAAAGACCGAGTTTGATGCACAACTCCTTGAATCTTGCTTCTGGCAAAGGTTTGGTGAAAATATCAGCCAGTTGATCTTCAGTTCTGATGTACTCTACGCTGATATCCTTCTTCTCGACATGATCACGTATGAAGTGATGTCGGATATCTATGTGCTTGGTCCTAGAGTGATGAACCGGATTCTTCGTTATGCACATAGCGCTGCTGTTGTCGCAATAGATGGGTACACAACCAGTGTCCACTACATAGTCTTCCAGTTGTTGCTTGATCCAGAGAATTTGAGCACAGCAACTGGCAGCGGCAACATATTCAGCCTCAGTAGTAGATGTGGCAACTGAGTGTTGCTTCTTGCTAAACCAGCTGATTAGCTTGTGTCCTAGAAACTGACACGTACCACTGGTGATTTTTCTATCTATACGGCATCCAGCAAAATCTGAATCTGAATACCCAATGAGTGTAAGCTCATCATTCCTGGGGTACCATAAGCCAAGTGACTCAGTTCCTTTGAGGTATTTCACTATTCTCCTAGCAGCTTCCATGTGTGACTTCTTTGGATTGGCTTGAAATCTGGCACACACTCCGACTGAGTATGAAATGTCGGGTCTGCTGGCTGTCAGATAGAGAAGTGATCCAATAATACCTCTGTAGCTGGAAGGATCAACCGATTCTCCTTCTTCATCAAGAAAGATCTGGCAACTGGTGCTCATCGGTATTCTGAGAGCCTTAGTCTTCTCTGGGCAATATTTCTGAATTAGGTCCTTGGCATACTTCCGCTGATTAATGAAAATCCCGTCAGCTGACTGCTGGACCTGGAGTCCTAGGAAGTATGTTAATTTGCCCATCATACTCATCTGGAATGAGTTCTGCATCAGTTGAGAAAACTTCTCACAGAGAGACATATTCTTTGACCCGAATATTATGTCATCGACATATATCTGCACCATTAGCATATCATCAGCATCCTTGATGATGAAGAGAGTCCTGTCGATCTTCCCTTTCCTAAATCCATTACTGATTAGGAACTGTGACAGCGTCTCGTACCAAGCCCTGGGCGCCTGTTTCAATCCATACAGGGCCTTTCTCAGCTTGTACACTTTGGTGCCTATTTCAAAGCCTGAAGGTTGTTCGACATATACTTCCTGCTTTAGCTCGCCATTCAAGAAGGCGCTCTTCACGTCCATCTGGAATACCGTGAAACCATGATACGCTGCATACGCAAGGAACAGCCGTATCGCCTCCATTCTTGCAACTGGTGCGAAGGTCTCGTCGAAGTCGATGCCTTCACATTGCTTGTAACCTTTGGCGACTAAACGAGCTTTGTTTCTGATTACAATGCCATTCTCATCTCGCTTGTTCTTGAAAACCCACTTGGTGCCAATCACTGACTGATGTGATGGTCTCTCTACCAAGTCCCAAACATTGTTGCGAGTGAATTCCGCAAGTTCTTCTTGCATGGCATTAATCCAATCGGCAGATTCTAGCGCAACTCCTATGGAAGTAGGTTCCATTTGAGAAATAAAACAAGTCAGGAGCGCACTGCCGTGTTGAGTCTGAACAGAACCTTCTGGATTACCGAGAATAGCATCGGATGGGTGATTTCTCAGCCATTTGGGAAGATGAGAATCTGCTGGCATTGGTTCTTCTGTCCTGATGACTGTGTAGGGTTTGAGTCTACGACGGGCAATATTAATTGCCATTAAACTTGCCAAGGATCGTTCTTAGGATACCAGGAATAAATACAATTAAATGAACCATGCGAAAGCCTATGCATGCTCCTACAAATTAAATTGCATAGGATGGATTAGAGATTATACCTTGTTTCACCGTTTGATCCACAGGACAGATCGGAGAATGATAACGGTGAAACCCTATTCAGATCTGAAGCGGAATATGGAACCTTCGAATCTCTTTCTTGTTCCTACAGATCTGATCTTCTGATCTGTGTCCCTTGCTCCTTGGAAATCTGGTGAGGATTATTCTACCAAATTAAATCCGAGCTGGAGAAGTCGATCAATCTTCTCCCCTTCGGATCCAGCGCCGCCGCCTCTCTCTCTGTCAGTGTGGAAACCCTAGTTTTTCAACTGACGGCTACTGAAAAGTGTACACACAGAATTGTGTTGATCCAATAGAGAGGGGGGTATTTATAGTGTTAGGGTTTATGAAACCCTAACCCTAATGGGCTGAGAGCAGTTAATGGGCCAGACCAGGGATCAGATGCAAATAATAAAGTGGGCCCTCTTTTATTAATTAATTCTCTCATGTCCAACCCAGAACATTTAATTAATTAATAAAGTATTGTTTTAACCTTCACCACGGTAACAATACTGACTCGCCCCTTTATTACCACGTTATTAGGAACGGGTTGCACCAAACTAACTTGATCCACATATTTAAGGTTTCAGACATTCATTAATTAATTTGGCTTATGACAATCAGCCACAATTAATTAATTTCTTATTTCCTGAATAACACCACTCACCTTTTATCACTTATGCCTGAATTAAATAATTCAACCTGCAGGGTTTAGCATAATGAACCTTTGTGAGCTCATCAGGGAATGTCACCATCCTGAACGGATATGTTACCATACATCCAGACTAAGCAGACCCCACACAAATTGCCAACACCCAAAATACGGGTATAAGGGTACATGTAAGACCCGCCACCATGGTAAATCAAAGTGCGGTCAATCTGTGTGTGCCCCTTATCCTTCAGTACGATTTAAGATCACAGAAAGTATGTTAGGGATCTGGCTCGTTCATATGTCAATGAGAACGGCGCATCCCACTGTTGATCCCATCAATACATAAATATGTACCGACACATGAAGTAGCCAGGATAAGCCCACTTATGAACTGATGTGCCGCAGCTTAAACCGACAGCCTATCCAGGGACCGTCTCAACTGTGATACTGTTTATATCTCGCTAGGTCAAACGAGCCATATGATCCTGCTGTGGTCACACCACATGGCCATCCCTATCGGCGAGATAATAAGATATTATAGTTCGTCGTATGATTGTTCTATCAGACAGCGAGCATTGTTGCGGATACATACATGAATACCAGTGTACGAAACACTTAATCATATATGCTTTCAGTATACAATCCCAACAATCTCCCACTTATACTTAAAGCATAATACCATTGCTTTTAACAAAGTATTAAGTGTGTCTATTCATGTCAATCACTCCCACTGTACACTCATCACCTCTTGTTACGATTTCTCGTATGATGTGATACAACACATCCTATGTATCTCACCGCCTTTTGAGTCTTGGGTTCTCTTGAGTTTGTCTATGCACCAATACATCACAATTACTTGTGATTCTACTAGGCAAACTCAGAACGCACACCTCTGGAGGATGGTGTCGGAGTTATACTACTTCTTGCGAAGTCCATGAAGCTGACTAGGGTTCAGCCTTCATACTGGAATCCACAACACACTCTTGTGTTAGATTCCTATAACTCCTCCGCCAAGGCCCAACACATAGTTAGAGGTCGATTCCCTTTCCTTATGATCCTCCTGGATTCCGATGCCTTTCAACTCACATAGCACATCTGTAACCGACGTGCCTGTTCAGAGTTGAACCGATATCTGTCTAACATGCTTGCAGCATTACAGATATCTGAATTCGTTCATTTGCAATATAGAAAGACAACGATCTTTCTTGCTATGAACGATTCACCACAGAATCAATTTAAGCGACTTGAGATACTTGAACATTCTTTTCTTGTCAACACAAGACTTTAATTCAAAAGATGTTCCATAATCTCATGAGTCCTACTTCTGAAACTGTTCGGATAACCATCCTTTATGCCTGACAATATTTCCACACCGTTTCCGTATGTGTAAACACTATCTGCATAATGTGCAAGGCAAACCACGCTTTCGCTGACACATACTCTGACACATGTAACTCTCATTCTCGATAGCCAATATCGAAATGTCTGTTACATGATCTTGAAGCACGATTAAGTTCATACTTGAACTACTTTGGCTTCGAGACATGATGCTGCACATAACTTATCTGGTTGTTGCACACAGATATCGTCACCTTTTATCAAGGTATCCGTTTATAAGATACGGACGACTGCCTTCCTGATACTTACATATGTGCTGTTATGGTTAAAAGAGTTCAAATGGGTTTAACAGTTGCAACCAGTGAGAAGGTCTTGTTGTGAAACATACCTTTGCTCACTAACCCAGGCTTTTGAACACTCTGGGTTACCATTCGATCATTTTACATGTACATCAATCAGTTGCCTATAGCTGTTAAGCTATTGCGCAATCACTGATCCTGATATACCACCATAACCTTAACTGATTCATTTCTGAATCTATGACTTTACGTCATTTTAAACTGCATCATTTGTCTTAACTGGCTCGTTACACTTTTAAGGGATAAGTACAATGTTCGTTAAGCAGGGACCGAGTCGAGAGACTTCTCCCACGAACCAGTACTTTTAAGCCTGTTAAGGCAACCTCCCACTGCAACGACGCTCCTTTTATGTTGTCAGTTAATGGTGCATTAACTTGTGGTTTACCACCTTACACAGGTGACCGTGCAATTGACACCATACCTACCAAGGTATGCACAATTTGCCACGGGATATTTCCTGATGGATTTGGATTGTCTTCTCTTAAAATATTAGAAAACAATCTTACATTTGGATTCTTGGTTCTTATCCTATACAACTTGCTTGTAATTAGGATA
>JAPKLW010000496.1:47216-91577 GCA_026898455.1 Plectranthus barbatus
TGTACGAAACACTTAATCATATATGCTTTCAGTATACAATCCCAACAATCTCCCACTTATACTTAAAGCATAATACCATTGCTTTTAACAAAGTATTAAGTGTGTCTATTCATGTCAATCACTCCCACTGTACACTCATCACCTCTTGTTACGATTTCTCGTATGATGTGATACAACACATCCTATGTGTCTCACCGCCTTTTGAGTCTTGGGTTCTCTTGAGTTTGTCTATGCACCAATACATCACAATTACTTGTGATTCTACTAGGCAAACTCAGAACGCACACCTCTGGAGGATGGTGTCGGAGTTATACTACTTCTTGCGAAGTCCATGAAGCTGACTAGGGTTCAGCCTTCATACTGGAATCCACAACACACTCTTGTGTTAGATTCCTATAACTCCTCCGCCAAGGCCCAACACATAGTTAGAGGTCGATTCCCTTTCCTTATGATCCTCCTGGATTCCGATGCCTTTCAACTCACATAGCACATCTGTAACCGACGTGCCTGTTCAGAGTTGAACCGATATCTGTCTAACATGCTTGCAGCATTACAGATATCTGAATTCGTTCATTTGCAATATAGAAAGACAACGATCTTTCTTGCTATGAACGATTCACCACAGAATCAATTTAAGCGACTTGAGATACTTGAACATTCTTTTCTTGTCAACACAAGACTTTAATTCAAAAGATGTTCCATAATCTCATGAGTCCTACTTCTGAAACTGTTCGGATAACCATCCTTTATGCCTGACAATATTTCCACACCGTTTCCGTATGTGTAAACACTATCTGCATAATGTGCAAGGCAAACCACGCTTTCGCTGACACATACTCTGACACATGTAACTCTCATTCTCGATAGCCAATATCGAAATGTCTGTTACATGATCTTGAAGCACGATTAAGTTCATACTTGAACTACTTTGGCTTCGAGACATGATGCTGCACATAACTTATCTGGTTGTTGCACACAGATATCGTCACCTTTTATCAAGGTATCCGTTTATAAGATACGGACGACTGCCTTCCTGATACTTACATATGTGCTGTTATGGTTAAAAGAGTTCAAATGGGTTTAACAGTTGCAACCAGTGAGAAGGTCTTGTTGTGAAACATACCTTTGCTCACTAACCCAGGCTTTTGAACACTCTGGGTTACCATTCGATCATTTTACATGTACATCAATCAGTTGCCTATAGCTGTTAAGCTATTGCGCAATCACTGATCCTGATATACCACCATAACCTTAACTGATTCATTTCTGAATCTATGACTTTACGTCATTTTAAACTGCATCATTTGTCTTAACTGGCTCGTTACACTTTTAAGGGATAAGTACAATGTTCGTTAAGCAGGGACCGAGTCGAGAGACTGCTCCCACGAACCAGTACTTTTAAGCCTGTTAAGGCAACCTCCCACTGCAACGACGCTCCTTTTATGTTGTCAGTTAATGGTGCATTAACTTGTGGTTTACCACCTTACACAGGTGACCGTGCAATTGACACCATACCTACCAAGGTATGCACAATTTGCCACGGGATATTTCCTGATGGATTTGGATTGTCTTCTCTTAAAATATTAGAAAACAATCTTACATTTGGATTCTTGGTTCTTATCCTATACAACTTGCTTGTAATTAGGATACATAAAACCACAATCTTTTTCGTTTACTTGGAATAGCCCACAAACAGTACTGTCTTAAACCTATCTTCTATCCAATCAGTCTCTTATATCAGCTCAGCAGCCGACTTACCCATCATTGCCCTTTGACTGAGTCAAGGTCTGTTAGGGTACTTAGAACTGATTTAGAAGACGCCAGTTTAAACGATATACAATTGTTTTGGCGCTCTTCCTAAAACGAAAGATTTAGGCAATATCTGGTATAACTTGTTAACATTTAAAGATCTTTATTTCATTCTACCTACACTATCTCAATCGAGAGATAACAGGTGTAGTTAACTGAGATGTAATCTCTTTGCTCTGCCAGATAACAGGTGTAGTTACCATCAATATACTTCTAAGTAGTTGCCATAAGTACCATTCTTAGGAATACTTGGATAGAATCCATAACTCCACGAACTACTTAAAACTACTTAGACTGATGTAACCAATCTCCATACAGATTCTTTAAATTATACCTTAGAACACTGACAGTTTATGCAATCAAGTAATGAAGAGATAATCATCCACAAATAGAAACACTGTCATTTATTCATGATAGAAAAAATTCTATCAAAATGACTAAGAATCCAAAAACATGGATGAAAAACTATTTATCAAAACAAAACAATGTATCTCTTCTCAACACTTGAATTAAACCAAAGTTTTTCAGCATAAACTGGAGGCAAAAAAAAACTCCAACAGCTTGAGACTGATCTCCAGCATCTTCTTTGGAGTTGGTAATCCGTCATCTTCAAGCATTGCCACCAGCTTGATTCTCTGCACATAAGCAGCCATAACATGATTAGTACTTACAGTTAACCACTACTCACGAGGAGTAGACCAAAACTGATACTAAACATGTAAACGATGACGTACCACGTCCATTAGGATTGGGACAATTTGCCCTCCAGTGTCCTGTCTTGCCACAGCGGAAACACTTGTCCTTTGGTTTAGCATTCCTAGTCTTTTTCTTTGGAGCAAGAACTCCATTGTTCCCTCCTGCAGCTTTCTTGTTTCTCCTACCCGTTCTTTTGGTTCTTGCTCGATTAGGAGCAGCAGAACGGTTACCGGAAGAAACTAAAACTGCTTTCTCGGGTTCCATCAGGGACTGTGCTGCCATCAAGTCACTGAGTAACTCATTGAGAGTATACTCCTTCTTGTTCATGACAGCATTCAACCTGAAGTTCTCAAAAGACTTAGGAAGAGAGTTTAGTATGATATCGACCTGCGCTTCCGCGTCGATACCACCACCATGCAACGTCAGTTCATCCATGAGGTGAGTCATGGCAACCACGTGCTCTCTCACTGAACTGCCCTCTGCCATTTTCTTACTCACAATCTCCTTCATGAGATTGAATCTGACAGTTCTGTCCGTCTCCCCATAAGTCGCTGTTAGATTATCCATAATCTCACAGGCCTTATCATAATGCTGATGCTGCAGCTGCAGTACCTTACTCATAGTGGTCATCATGTAGCATTTCACTACATTGTTCGACTTGACCCACTTATCGTAAGACTGCCGCTGCTCGGCAGTAGCATCAGCAGCTGGGACAGGTGGACAAGGATCAGTAAGGACAAACTTGTGTTCCTCCGCAACCAGGATATAATCCAAATTGCGTTTCCATTCAAGGAAATTTGGACCAGTTAAAGGATTTTGAGCAAGGATATTAATGACGTTGTTCATAGACATATCTGAAAACAATTAAGCGAATTAAAGTAAGCACATACTGCGAACAATTGAAACAAATAATGCATAGAACCTTTAGATAAAACAATGCACTTTGTTTCCTCCAATTGCCCAAGCTAATTTACTGCAAGCCACTGAAGTGGACGTTTACAGCAAACCGCTCAACCAGACCGAAACCGATCCTTTAATTTCTTAACATGCCAAGGTATCTTAAGCAAAAGAAATTAATATTGGAGATCTTTAGACCATGTTGCCCATCCGGAACAGGGAGATCATGCATGAGTTGTGCTCCAGGCAACATCTAAGCCAATGTTAACCACAACTGCTAACTCAAGGAAGTTCAAGGCAGTTAGTGTAGTGCTAAACCCTGCACCGCGTGCCCCCTGCATCCTTGAGTTATCCCATTTAGTTTAAAACTTGGATTAGTGAAAGTTGTCTCAATGCAAGCTACTGAAGTAGACGTTTGCTTAGAGGCCTTCACTTCTCCTTTTCAAACTAAACGTTTTATTTAGAAACCTCATCGCACTGGACTGGGTAAAGGGGCTCTTACGCAAGCCGCTGGAGCGGACGTTTACGCTTCGAGACGCTCTACCTCCTATGCTGAGGCCGTATTGTGGAGGTCTAATGATCTTGGTTAGAGAAGAACCAAAATCCAGCTTAGTATTTTTAGTTCTAAAGGTTTCATGCGCACACATTATTTTATGTTGCCATAAATCATGTCACCCAAAATTCCATCATAAATTAATATGATTCTTGGAATTTATAGACACAATTTAAAACATAAAATAAATCACATAAGACATGCTCAATAATTTAAATAATTATAACATGCTTATGACAGTAAATAATTAAAGCAAGTAAACATGCTTTCCTATTATTTACTAGTGCGCACATAATAAATCACATCATAACGAGAAATAATTAAATAAACAAATAAAATTTCTCGTGGCCCCTCTGATGCGATTACAACTGAAATAAAATTAAACCTATCTATTACAAGGCTTTTATTTCAATACAGATCTTCAAACTGGGCTCCCACTCTTTTATTTGAAATCTGCAACTCTTTTTGAGCTTTGAATTAGTGAACCAGGATTAATTGGCCCATCAAAATAATTAAATTTTGATCTTGGACCAACCCACATCACATTGGGCTAGGAATTAGGGTTACAGGCCCAAACAGGAGCAACACAAACCCTAGCCACAGCCCTGCCGGGCCGCCGCCGGGCCGCCGGGCCCGCGACCCGGCCCACAAGCGAAACCCTAGCTAGGAAACCCTAGCCGCCGCCGCCCATCCAGCAGCCCAACCGCGCCGCCTTTCCGGCCGCCGCCTGCGGCCGGATTTCGCGCAGACCGTCGCCTGGTTCAGCCCCCGCCACTGCCTCCACGTCTAGCCACTCCGCGTCACCGGAGCCAGCAGCAGCGAGAACGAGGTCTCGCGCGCACGCAGACCCACGGCGCTGGGCGCAGCGACGCGCGGCACTAGCTGCGCAGAACCACCTCCATCCCCGCCTGAAACCGCCGCCCGCTGGAGCACCAGCTGTTGCTGGTCTGCGGCCCACAACCGACGAGAGAGAAGGAGGTGAGGGCGGCCCAGCCGCGAGGGGAATACCCTCGCCGCCGCCGCTCGCCGCCATCTGCGTCCGTCGCGCGAAGTGCGCGCGGCCCTGCGTGCGTTGCAGCCTGTCTGCACGCCGCCATGGGTCGCTGGGGCTCGCCGGAACTCGCAGCAGCCACAGGGATAACCGGGTGCGGCCCAGCCGCGGGCAGAGAAGTTGCCCGCCGCCGCCACCCGCTGTGCTGCCACCTGCCGTCGCCGAAGTCCTCGCCGCCGGCGGCTGCGCCGCCGGCGAAAGGGGTGGTGATGGTGAAATGGCTGAAACCTAGGCCTGACGAATCTGAATGTTCTTCGTTCTTCGTCTTGCAATTTCTCGTTCTTCCGGATCTCAATTTTACAGATTTGAAAAATAATAGAAAATACAAAAAATAGATCTAAAATCTATTACATAATTTTCCTATCTAATCTAACCACGGATTTTCTCGTGGTGAAAAACAGATCCAAAAACGAGAAGGCCACGAGAACAAAAACATTCAAACAATTCAAATCCATCCATGAACATACATATTCATTTAATCTCAATCTATTCAAGATAGAGCCTAAGAACTCTGAACCTGGCTCTGATACCAGTTGTAGGGTTTGAGTCTACGACGGGCAATATTAATTGCCATTAAACTTGCCAAGGATCGTTCTTAGGATACCAGGAATAAATACAATTAAATGAACCATGCGAAAGCCTATGCATGCTCCTACAAATTAAATTGCATAGGATGGATTAGAGATTATACCTTGTTTCACCGTTTGATCCACAGGACAGATCGGAGAATGATAACGGTGAAACCCTATTCAGATCTGAAGCGGAATATGGAACCTTCGAATCTCTTTCTTGTTCCTACAGATCTGATCTTTTGATCTGTGTCCCTTGCTCCTTGGAAATCTGGTGAGGATTATTCTACCAAGTTAAATCCGAGCTGGAGAAGTCGATCAATCTTCTCCCCTTCGGATCCAGCGCCGCCGCCTCTCTCTCTGTCAGTGTGGAAACCCTAGTTTTTCAACTGACGGCTACTGAAAAGTGTACACACAGAATTGTGTTGATCCAATAGAGAGGGGGGTATTTATAGTGTTAGGGTTTATGAAACCCTAACCCTAATGGGCTGAGAGCAGTTAATGGGCCAGACCAGGGATCAGATGCAAATAATAAAGTGGGCCCTCTTTTATTAATTAATTCTCTCATGTCCAACCCAGAACATTTAATTAATTAATAAAGTATTGTTTTAACCTTCACCACGGTAACAATACTGACTCGCCCCTTTATTACCACGTTATTAGGAACGGGTTGCACCAAACTAACTTGATCCACATATTTAAGGTTTCAGACATTCATTAATTAATTTGGCTTATGACAATCAGCCACAATTAATTAATTTCTTATTTCCTGAATAACACCACTCACCTTTTATCACTTATGCCTGAATTAAATAATTCAACCTGCAGGGTTTAGCATAATGAACCTTTGTGAGCTCATCAGGGAATGTCACCATCCTGAACGGATATGTTACCATACATCCAGACTAAGCAGACCCCACACAAATTGCCAACACCCAAAATACGGGTATAAGGGTACATGTAAGACCCGCCACCATGGTAAATCAAAGTGCGGTCAATCTGTGTGTGCCCCTTATCCTTCAGTACGATTTAAGATCACAGAATGTATGTTAGGGATCTGGCTCGTTCATATGTCAATGAGAACGACGCATCCCACTGTTGATCCCATCAATACATAAATATGTACCGACACATGAAGTAGCCAGGATAAACCCACTTATGAACTGATGTGCCGCAGCTTAAACCGACAGCCTATCCAGGGACCGTCTCAGTTGTGATACTGTTTATATCTCGCTAGGTCAAACGAGCCATATGATCCTGCTGTGGTCACACCACATGGCCATCCCTATCGGCGAGATAATAGGATATTATAGTTCGTCGTATGATTGTTCTATCAGACAGCGAGCATTGTTGCGGATACATACATGAATACCAGTGTACGAAACACTTAATCATATATGCTTTCAGTATACAATCCCAACAGACTGGTGCTTCCTGAACTTCACCAGTCGGAGCAGCAATTGCAACTGGTGGTTGACCTTCACCAGTCGGAACAGTCTCTTCGTCAGCTTCACTCTCTGACTGATCTTCTGATCCTTCGGCGATAATTACACCGTCAGCTGGTGCATCCACTCCATCTGGTTCATCAGCTATTTCTGGTTCAAAAATTCCAGACGGAGTTCCCCCTGGATTATTGCCAGTTCCACTCAGGGAGATTGAGTGTAAGGTCTCAGCAAGGTCAATTGCATCACCGACCCTCCCGGATTGCTGATGGGCAACCGAGGATACTGGTTGTGAAGATGATCCAGTCATAGGTCTAGTCAAACCAGTTGGTTGAGCATTGGAAGAATTCCTGCCCAACTGATCAACGACATCATTGACCTCAGGAACATCTTCAGCCAGTTGTCGTAATGTCCTGCGCACTAAAGTAGCTTCATCAAAAACAACATTGCATGTTATTTCCACAAGTTTGGTGGTCTTGTTAAATACTCTATAGCCCTTGTGAGAAGGATGTCCATATCCGACGAGGACACCCTCATCAGCCTTAGGCGAAAAAGCATTTAACTTCGACTTACCATTATTATGGATATAACATGGTGAACCGAAAGCACGAAGATGAGCTATAGAAGGCTTACGACCAAAGTAAACTTCGTAGGGAGTTTTCTTGAGTCTGTCGTTGATCCCGCTTCTATTCTGAGTATAGCAAGCCGTCACCAACGCTTCTCCCCAAAAACTCTGTCCTAAGCCGGACTCTGCCAGCATGGACCGGACCGCTTCTTTCAGCGTCCTGTTCCTACGTTTTCCCAGTCCATTCTGCTGCGGTTGCCTTGGTGCAGATCTTTCATGCTTAATGCCGGCTTCCGCGCAAAAATCCATCAGCAGACTGTTGCAGAATTCCGTCCCATTGTCTGACCGTATCCGCTTTACCGTAGCTTCTCTCTGTTTCTGTGCTTTGACAATCAAATCTGGAAGAATGACTTTCACTTCATCCTTGGAACTGAGAAGCTTTACCCATGTATAGCGCGAGTAGTCATCGACTACCACCAGCGAATAACGTCTTCCTCCAATGGTTTGAGGTGCTACTGGTCCAAAGAGGTCCATATGTAGCAACTCGAGTACCCGACTGGTACTGGGGCAGACTGGCGACTGGTTCTTGAAGGACTTCTTAGTTTGCTTGCCCTGCTGGCATGCTTTGCAAATCCCTTCCTTCTTGAATCCTCCCTTGGGAAGTCCTTCCACAAGATCATGCTTTGCCAGGTAGTTGATAGTTCTGAAATTCAGATGACTCAACCTTTTGTGCCACAGCCAGTTAGTTTCCATAGTACTGGTGGCCACGAAGCATGAATCTGGCTTCCCACTCTGCCAGTCAACGGTATAAAGTCCTCCTTTCCGAATACCTCTCAACTTGGTCTCGCCAGTCATCTCGTCCTTGATCTGGCATTCTGATTTATCAAAGGTAATTGTATATCCATTGTCGCACAGCTGACTGATACTCAGGAGGTTGTGCTTGAGGTTGGTAACAAGGGATACATTTCTGATTCTGACATCGTCCTTCTCGATGCAGCCCTTGCTGATAACTCTGCCCTTGGAGTTATCACCAAATATGACTGGAGGTCCCTTGACCTTGGTGAGTTCTGAGAACAAGAATTCTTCACCAGTCATATGAGCCGAGCAACCACTATCAATGATCCACTCGCTCGACCTCTGAAGCTGTGTTGCATGACCTAGTTCCTGCAAGAAAGAAATTGAATTCATTTAGGTCCCCGATCATCTGCGGGTCCTGCAGGGTTAGATCGCTGGATAATTCCTTTCGGAATCCAGACTTGAGTGATTTTCAGCTCGGTTTTACCCTTGCTGACATCATTAATAACATTTCCCTTCCTTTTGAAGTAATGAGTGCGTTTGGTTTGGGAAGGTGTGGTTGTGTGTGTATCTCCTTTGGAAGTACGCTTCCGCTGAGAGCTTCGGAAATATTTTTCCGGTTGTGTGTGTTGCCTTCGTGGTCTCTGGAAGTGTGGACCACCATGGCTAGCCTTCACAGCCCTTTGAGAAAACTTGTGATTGGGCTCAGGCCTCTGATAGGTATTCCTCCTATCAGGTACCACTTGTTGGTCCCGGTTTTTCAGAGTATAAACGTTACGATACGCAGCGGAAATAATGTTAATTGTTTTCTTGCACGCTACTTACACACAGCTGACAACTGGCAACTGGTCAGCTGGTGCTGGTTACTCAGTACGCAGCTGACAACTGGTCAGCTGGTGATTCAAAACTTAGAATATTTTAGCCTTGTTTGCACAGTTATTTATCAGTTTCAGGATATACTCCAGCACTTGAGTGCTGGGTTTAAAATATGAATGAAATGCAGAAAGCTGATAAATAACAAAGGATTTTATAGTGGTTCGATCAATCGATCTACGTCCACTCTCCAGTCGAAGCACTGGAAATTCCACTAAGAGTAATCAGGTACAGGTGTCCTACGATCTATCTCTAGCTGGTGAATGCCTCGTCCACCAGTTCACTAGATCAACCGCTCCCGGTCCTGGATCCTTCTTCAACTCTTCACAGCTAATGGAGTGCGAGCACGTCACTTCAACCTCCACAGCTAGCTGGGTGTTTTAGTTCTCCCAAGAACGTAACAGTCTCTACGGCAGAATGCCCGTAATAACTCGAGTGCTGGTGAGCACAGGAGCTGCTGTGAACTCTCTCGAAGGAGAAAGAACACCAAGTGAGATCTTTAACTTACAAGCTTAAAGCTTGAAGTCTCGTGTTTGATAAATCAACACACGGAAAGCTTTATGAAAAGCCTCGAAAGTACTTTATGCGATTTGCAATAATTTCAGTTCTTTCGGTGGTTGAGCAGATAAGCGGAATAGTGGAAGTTGTCGAAGAAGATTGAATGTTGGTAGTTGCGACGTATTTATAGCCGCAGGAACCGATTCAAACTTTCTAACCGTTTGGACGCATCCGGAAAGGTGTCAGACCTCGGATATCCTTCTGACGGCGGCAGGTATGCTTTTCGGAAAAGAGCCATACCTAAGACCACTTTATCTGACACAGATCTCTTTGTGTCAGAACGGCTCTCTCTGTCAGTCCGAGGAATAAGACTGGCGTCTTGTGACTGATAGACTTTAAGTTATCCTTCCTTAAAGTCATACTTTGTCAGTCGATTCCTCAGAGAATCTTCTTCTTGTCTCTACTACGCGGGGAGAGAGAATCTTGAATTCTGCTGGTAACATCTGACTGGTAGATCATACTGGTGATCTTGTGCTGGCAGTCTCTGCTGGTGACTTGCCCTGGCATCATCAAAGTCTACCAAATCTCTAGATGTTAACACTTCTCGGAATCTCCCATGACTGGTGAAATCACCGCTGGTGAATAGTGTAAGAACACGTATTCTCCTGGTAAGGTTTGTCAGCCGCCTGCTGATGAAACCCTTCCCAACTGGTGAACAGTAGCCAGTCATATGCGCTTTATACCGCTGGTGAACAGTGTCAGCATGAGTCTTTGTCAGCCACCTGCTGATGAAACTTTTCCCAACTGGTGAACAGTAGCCAGTCATAAGCGCTTCTCACCGCTGGTGAACAGTGTCAGCACGAGTCTTTGTCAGCCGCCTGCTGATGAAACTTTTCCCAACTGGTGAACAGTAGCCAGTGGTAAGCTTTTCTCATGCTGGTGAACAGTGTCAGCATGTCTTGATCAGCTGCGACTTACAACTCAATAGACCTAAACAGGACTTTACATTTAAGACCAGATCTATGTAGAGACAACTGACGCTGGTAGGACTTAGGATTTGATCCACCAAAACTATAATCTAAACAAGTAAGCTACTGGGAAAGGAAACTTTAGACAGATTTCCCAACAAATATCTTTACAAAAAAACAAACAGGGAGAAAGTTTTATGGCCGAGAATCTTCATTTTTTTCTGATTCTTATTGTTGGTCGGTTTCTGGTTCAGTCAGATTGAATCTGTCCACACACACAAAAAAAGCTACGGTTGGTTGTAGTGATTCTAAGAAGTATATGCAATTTTTTTAGTTGATTTTACCAGAAATCTTCAATATTGTCAATTTTTTTTCCGATGACCGGCGTTCTTCCTGCTCACCACGATTGAGAGAAAAACGTAAGGGGGGGGGTGTAAAACGTGTTTGGTAAAATTACCACACAAGTAGATTAAAATTTAGAAAACCGTCATTATAGCAAACTGTTCCCATTAAATTTGGTAAACAAATAAGTGAGATTTATTTATTTTGGTTCAAAGACAAAAATACCCATAAATGCAACTTTTTATTCAATTTAATGCACCGAATATTTTAAATAAAATGTTTTGATCTTGTGCGTTAATTTAAAAAATCTATGCTCGAGATTAGTTCTTATATCACATCTAAAAGGTGGTTGCCACTATAATGCAACTCTCTCTATATATATATATAAACTGCAGTTCATGAATCATAAATAAATTCTTACAAGTTACAACAGAACACCCTCACTTTCATGATATATATATATACATAAAATGAAATATAGAGGAAAATATTATATATATATATATGAAAAATCAAGGAAATTCTGCGTTGGCCGAGTTGAGATTACCTGCAAAAGAAACCTGGTTGGTGTCTGAATAATCAAAGCAATTTGGTCTGTCGCTGCTCACGACATCCCAATTTCCAAGAAACCCCATCAAACTGCTGCTGTTGGGATCTGCGCAGCAATAGTCAGAGCTCGACTTCTCCAAGAATCTCTCAATCGTTCCCACGTCGGACAACTGCTGCTGGATCGAGTTGTAAGGAGAAGCCATGATTCCATCAATGTTGGGGTTCATCTCTTGCTCAATTCCTTCATTATCATTATTACTAGGGTTAGGTTCGAAGAAATCCCCAGATGAGTTGAGTTTAGCCACCATTTTCTCTCTTGTCCGACGCCTAGCCCTGGCTCTCGCCTTGTCCCTCGACTTCCTCGCGTTCGATTTGGGCGGCGTTAGTGCATCCGCATCTGCAGTTTTCGATGAATCCGACGTCTCCGATGTATCTTCATCACATTCAGAGACGACGAAAGATTCACTCTTGGCTTCGCCGGCCGGCTGATGACGTAGCTCGTCGATGGCATTCTCGGACTGTTTGAGCAGCCAATCTATAGTCTTGCTCGCTTTGTCGTGCCCCAGCATATCTTGAAGATCGAAGAACTTTCGAGCTACTTGGAGAGAGAGTCTCATTCTTCTATCTCTAACCCCCTGCGCCGTGCAAATCTTGCTGTGCCGGTCCTTCTTCCCGGGGCCCCGCCGCGGTGCCACTCCCTGCAAACTCCTCGGCGTAGGCATCTCGGCGAGTGTATGCTCTATCTGGGATTCCATGTGATCGTGGGTTTTGGAGAATATTTGATTTAAGGGGGAGTCTTGATCTTCGAGGAAAGGTGGAGGGAAGTTGAAGAGGAGAGATGAAGTGGAGGTGGAGTTAGGGTTTTGGTTAGAGTTGAAGAAAGAGTGGGTGTCGGAGTTGGGTGGTGAAGGAAACATTTCGGATTCATGTAAATGCAACAATTATTGTCTGATTAGGGATTTGGTGGAGAGCTTTTAAAGAGGGGATCTAACTCGAACTAACATATCTAAACTTGAACAAGATGATGAAGGCTAGAGAGAGAAGTGAAGGTTGGAGCATTAACGTGCCTTAACTCTTGTAAAATACGCAGGTATGGTATGGTATGATGAGGTTGTAGCCTGTATGCCTCCATTGATAGTAAAGGAGAGGGCTGGTGTTGTGGGGATTGCATTCCGCGTTGAAATATCTGTTTTGTAAGAAATTCATCATACCTTTAATTTATACTCCATTCGTCCCAGTTTATTAGGCGCTTGTCTTTTCGACACTAAAATTAAGAATTATGAGTGTACAAAGAATTATTGGAATGAATAAGTTATTATTTTTGAAAAGGGGCCAATTTAGCTGGGACGTCCGATTTAGTAAGAAAGCCTATTCTACTGGGACGGAGGGAGTACTATATTTAACTAATGGTTCTAATTAATTTTTTTTTTCAGGATTTTATGAATTATGCTTTAAATGTGCATTTTACCATCTATGTTATGAATTAAAAAAAAATTATGTTTTCTAATTAATAAAATTATTCCAATCTTTGATCTGATCAATCAAACACAATTCATATTATTCTTATTTGATTTATAAAAAAATTAACATCAAATCATTCTATATGTATAGAAAAAAAATGAAATCCGGTTTTGAAAATAGAATTGTCATAATTTTGAGGTCGATTAAGTTCAACTCGGTTGAAACTCGGATAATTAACAACTCCATAAATAAAATTGGTTTAGTGGGTCAGGTTTAGTCAAGTTCAATGAATATATATTAAGATTTTTTTAAGCTCATCAAAATTGGTTTAATAGATCCTGTCGGCCTGGCCGTGTCGACCTACATTGTCGACTTGATTTTTCTTCCCAAAAACTTGCATTTGAAGGTAGTTTATTGTGTTGAGACAATTGATTGTGATGTCATTAGGTTGTCAAATTTTTTGGGCCCCTAATATTAATGTTCTTAGTAACGTTACGAAGTTAGTCTTAATCTTGAGTTTAACAATTAACTTGATTGGATCGACACAAACTCACTATTTGTCTAAAATGTAGTGTGTGAGGAAATTGAATTGAATCCATGATTTCGATGGTTATGATGTTTTAGATTGAATAAATGGGAATTAACTAAAACTTCTATTAACATATATGATCTCCAATTCTTAAATTATTAGATTAGGCAAATTTTTGAATTGAGTTTATGTTGAAAAATGAAATATAGATTACGTTTAAGCAATATATTTGTAGGTTTTAAGAGTGGATTATATATGTTGTTAAATACTACAAAAAATAAAAACACATTTTTTAATTAAGTGCCTAGTAAAAAAAAAATCGATTCAGTCAAAACATGATAATTGAAATTGAAATCAAAGCATCAATTCCTTTTAGCACATTTGATCAGGTGATTGGGTTCAATTTTAAACAATTGAATAATCCCTAATAAGAAACACTACCTCAGTTGATTCAAACACAGAAGATTCAATAAATTTACTCTTGAATTTCACTCATAGGGAGATTGAGCAGTTAAGTTTGGAACAGTGCAGAAAAAAATACTATTAATATTTAGATCTAAATGATCACTAATAAATATGTATATATAGATACATTACGTATATGATGTATGTGTAGATGGATTGTGATTTGTGGGGGCATTTAGGTGGAGAATATGATAGTGAAATATCCTAATAAAAATGATAATGATAGGTGTCCCCAATTCCCCAATGCTAGGACAATTTATTTTGAGTGCTTTACTCCAATCAATATAAGACCATGTTTCTTTGACCACTGTCTCTCACACACATTCTCTCCACCAATGTGTGTGTTTTAGCTATATAATTAAGGATCTTAATGCTTTACCACTTCCGAATCGGAATAGTGGTGAGGGATGAGATTTGAGAAGGTTTCTATTCTGCAAAGTATGTGTTGGTCTTAAAATATATATATATATATATATATATAGGGACGTATTTATATGTTAACCACTCCCCAGATGTTACCTACAGGCCTCATTTGGCGGTGCATTATCTAGACAAGCTAACTACATTATCTAGGCAATATATGGTACATTACGAAGATAATGTAGTACATTATTTGTATTACATTATCTATTACAATTTATACATTATCTTTCGTAATGTACAATATATTGCCTAGATAATGTAGTTAGCTTGTCTAGATAATGCACCGCCAAATGAGGTCTGTAGGTAACATCTGGGAAGTGGTTAACATATGATTACAACTATATATATATATATATATATATATAGTATCCGGTGATAAAAATTTCCCCCGTGATAAAATGATAAAGCCGCTTGATTATCTTTACAATGTTGCTTGATTGTGTTTTAGTTGTTGCTTGATTACAATATTGTTTGACTGTATTTCAGTTGTTGCTTGATCATTTCTTGCTTAATTGCGTTTTAAGTGTTGTTTGATTAGATATCAACCATTAATTTAATTAGATCTAATGGATGAGATTCATTCTTATTTTTAATATACTTATTTATTATCATATGATTCCATCCATATATATATATATATATATATATAGAGTAGTGATCATATGAGAATAGTTTTTAGTATGAGAAATAAGAATAAATCTTAGCCTTTGATTTTGTGATTTCAACGCTCATGATCTATTTTACTCCGTGTGCAGTTTTTCTCGATTATCCTGCAGTTTTGCAAAATTAAGGTTATTTTTGTAATTTTAGCTTTTTTTTAAATCTGAAATAATATCTCATTAGATTTTTTATTCCTTTCTTCGCGCGATTTGATTTCTTCTTCCTTCTTTGTTCGAATTGATTTATATTTCTTTTGTCGATCAAAATTTTTTTCTTTGTTTCTGGATTTCGTTTTCGTATTCGGTCTCGACGTTGTTAATTATGCATGAATATAGTTTAAAAAAATTTGTTTTATTCAGATCGACGTTCATTTTTTCTATTATATTGTGCATCTTTAGTGTTAACTTTGTGCATTTTTTTTATCTTACATGTTCATTTATTCCTTCTTTGTTCGAATTGATTTATATTTTTTTTGTTGATCAGATTTTTTTTTCTTTGTTTCTGGATTTCGCATTCGTGTTCGGTCCCGACGTTGTTAATTATGCATGAATATAGTTTAAAAAAATTTAGTTTATTCAGATCGACGTTCATTTTTTCTATTATATTGTGCATCTTTAGTGTTAACTTTGTGCATTTTTGTATCTTACATGTTCATTTATTCCAAAGTGTGTTAATAAGATGAAGCATTTTAAGGGCATAGTTTTAAGAACTGTTGATGTTGATATTGAGTTTTATAGAGACTACGCTCGTGTTGTTGCTTTGAAGAAGAAGATGTTTAATTTTTTTAATTCGTATTTATGTAAAAATAAAGTAAATCGGGCTAAAAATGAAGTAAATTGGGCTAAAAATGAAGTAAATCGGGCTTAAAATGCAGGTTGCTGTTTGTGTTTGAATATTTTTACAGTTTTAGCCTTTAAAGACTAAAACTGCACGATATTGGGGCAAAAATGCCGCGTTTTTCAATATGCTGAGAATGAATCTTGTTCGTCGATTTGATGAGATGGACGCGCGAGATTTATTCTTATTTCTCATAGTAACTCCTATTCTCACCTGATCACTACCCTATATATATATATATATATATATATATATATATATAGAGTGGTGATCATATCACAAATACATTTTAGATAAGAGAAGAGAATAAATCTTGTCCTTTAATTTGATGAAATAAGTGGTACAGATTGATTCTTAAAATTTGAAATTTAACTTTTATTTTTATTTAAAATTATAATTAAGGGCATTTAGGTAAGTTAAACATGAGGGACCACAATAAATTTTATAATTTCTTTTCTATCAAACACACGTGTTTTGCTTCTACATATTCTCTATCATCTAATTTCTTTATAAAACTTTATCTCATTCAATTTAAATTATTTTTCCACGTACAATTTATCAAATTAAAGATAATTTAATTATCTTTCAAACGAAATCACTATTGCATATGTTTCAAATAAGATAATCGTAGCAAAAATAAGATACTACAACTATACATACGTCTATAATGCATATTTACAAGCTTATATAATGCAACTTACATATGAAAAAAAAAATCTATATTCTGCAAAAATTTGATAGTCTCATCAAACATAATGCAACTAAATTGACCTATATAATGCAAATATACAGGCTTATAAAATGCAACTTAAAGGTGGTCTGATGTATTTAAATTATTGACAAACGAAATAGTAATAAACGAAACAGAGCATGAAATCCAAATATTTCATATATCCACCTACCAGCAACCAAACACCCAATTGCATTACAACTTCCCTTTCCTCAGCTAGCTCGTACTCGTCGTCTCTTTGAGGAAATCGAAGAAGTTGTTACCTAAATAAGAAAAGGATGATGGATTCAAAACTCAAATTCATCATACCACCTTTAAGTTGCATTATATAAACGTGCAAAAAAGCATTATTTAGGTCTATAGATTTGCATGACTATTTATGAGGTAATTGATATTTTGACAAAAAAATTTATTTTCTGATTTAAGTTGCATTATATAAGTCTGTATATTTGTATCATATAGACCGGTTCAGTTGCATTATGTTTGATAGGGCTATCAAATTTTTGCAAACATATGCAATATGGATTTTGTTTGAAAGATAATAAAAAGATCTTTAATTTGATATATGACATGCAAAAAAATAATTTAAATTGAGTGAGCTATGATTATTTAAAGTTTTATAGCAATGTTGAAAGTGAGAGAATAAAGTTAATAACAAATAAACATGTCTTAATAGTGAGAAAATAAATTATGTGGTCCCCTCATATTTAGAAAAATTAAATAATATTTAAGATGTGGTCCCCTAAAATTAAGGGATTTGAATTTAATTCATAGTAGTTGTGAGTGCGCATTATGTCATTAATGCCCTTACTATGCAACTAAATTTAGGTCGCTGATGCAACTTTGTAATTTTGGGCTAAAATTAAATCTCAACAGTCCGCAGGCCTCTTTAGATGGACTGGATTCATTATCTTCTCTCATCTAAGGAACCACTTGTTAGATTAACACACCCTTATATATATATATATATATATATATATATAGGGATTGAATCCGGTAATAAAAATTCTCCCCGTGATAAATGATAGCTCCAAGTTCTTGCAACCAAAAATAATATCATCGACATGAATTTGGACTAACAATATATCAGATTCATCCTTAATTCTGAATAGAGTTCTGTCGATTTTTCCTTTCTCAAGTTTGTTCCTGAGAAGAAACTGGGAAAGTGTCTCATACCACGTTGTGGGTGTCTGCTTCAACCCGTATAAAGCTTTCCTCAGTTTATAAACTTGATTCCCTTCCTCGAAGCCTGGAGGCTGTTCAAACATATACTTCTTCTTTCAGTTCCCCATTGAGAAATGCAATCTTCACATCCATCTGAAAAACTGTGAAATTATGATGTGCATCATACGCCAAAAACAATCGAATTGTCTCCAGTCTGGCAATTGGCGCAAATGTCTCAACGAAATCTATGCCCTTGCACTGTGCATATCCTTTGGCAACCAATCTAGCTTTGTCATGATCATGCCAGTTTAATCTTGCTTGTTTTTTAACACCCATTAGGTTCTTATAACTGATTGGTGTGTTGGTCTATCCACCAAATACCACACATTATTGCGAGTGAATTCTGCTAACTCCTCTTGCATCGTATTGATCCAATCTGCAGACAGCAAGGCATCTCTGATCTTCGTCGGTTCTGATTGTGGAGAGATAAACCATGACATCGAAGCACTTCTTTAGCGGGTGCGAATTGGATTTGCAATATTATCCAAAATTGCATCTTCTGGGTAATATCTTAACCATCATGGCTTATGTAGCTGGCTGAGTTCGATTGGTTGAGTAGAAGAACCTGAAAAATCATTTCTGAAACTGGAACAGAAGTTACTGAATGATCTAAAACTAGTTCTTCCTCTCTTGAAGGTTGATCTTCAAAGACTAAATCTTGTATAGAAACTGAAATGTTAGTTTCCTTTGTTCCTTCTTCTCTAGTTTTTCCTTCTTTGATTTCTAATTCTTTATATTCCGGATTGATTTTTTTAGGTTGAGCATTTCCATTTTGAATTCCTCCTTGATTTGTGTCTGTACTTAGGGTTATGGAATCCAAGGCCTCAACAAGTTCTATAGCATCATGGGCCCCTTCGGTTGGTTGTAATCCACCTGAGCTAACTGGTGAACTAGACATTTTGTTCATTGATCTAGTCTGATAAACTGAACAAGTATCATCGTTATCATTAATCAGTTTCTCTTTGACAGCCTTGATCTCTTGAGTGTCTATCTTCGGTTCTTTCAGGTCCTGTGTACTAAAACAGACTCATCAAATTCAACATTACATGTTATCTCCACAAATCATGTAGTCTTATTGAATACACGATATCTCTTGAGTGAACGATGTCCATAACCGAGAAACATCGCTTCATCAACTTTGGGACTGAAGGTATTCAGTTTTGACTTTCCGTTATTGTGAACATAACGTGGTGAACCGAAAGCACGTAGATGGACTATAGAAGACTTACGACCATGGTAGACCTCGTAGGGAGTTTTGTGATGACGATTGTTGTTGGTCCTTAATTTTCAGAGTCGTCGTGTTAGATAAACTCACGAAATGCAGCGGAATAATAAATCGTCACTTACACTTTACGTTTTACCTTTCAAGGTTAGTTAAGCTCGGAGATAGATTAAATTTCTTCACAGTTATACACTAGCAATATGATTGCTAGGTTTCAAATCTTGTGAGCAATGTAACAGTAAAAGAACACAGTATTTATAGTGGTTCGATCCAACAAGATCTATGTCCACTCCTTAGCCGATACGCTAAGAATTCACTAAGTAAGTATACAGATTACAAGGATTCGCCTTTTACAGTTAAGTAGGCAGTGAGCTTTCGGCCTGGCTACTTGATAGCTATCCTCCGATAACCTGAACTCCTCAGATGTTGGTTCGGCTGGGTCAAGGGCACACCTTCGAAACTCCTGCCTTGCCTGATTTGGAAGTTTTATAGTCACTTCCTGACTTTCCTTGATTACGGCTAAGTGCCCGTCTGAGTCTAAACCTTTTCAGGTGTTCGACTGTTAGATTCTTTCTGAAAAGAAAGGAATCTCAATGATTGAGAATTCTTGAATGCAATCAAGAATATCTTCAATGGAGTTTCAGTAAATCAATGAACGACACTTCTGGTTGTTGAGAGCTTTTAATATTCTTTCACAAGGCTCTCAACTGACTACTTTTACTTTGTTCACTTTGTCAAATGAATCTCGTGCTTGAGTGTTCGTGAATGTCTGAAGTTAGAAAAGCAGTAGTAGTAATCGATTCTCTCTTTTGGACCTTCCTTTTATAGGTGGAGATTCAAATCTTTGAATCTCCATGTCCGTTAGACACAACGTTTCTTTTGTCCGAGAGTGATAAGACTTGTTCAGTCGCTTTTTGTTCTCGATCTGTACTTTCCGAGCTACTTCGAGAAAGTCACGTCCTTTGTGTGTACTTTTTGTCAGAACGGCAGTAAGGCTTCAGCCTTTGACATTCTGCTCTGCTAATGGTCATCAGTGATCTGCTATTTGTCTTGATTTGCTGAATATTTCCGTTGACACTCAAACCTTTGACTTCTATTCTGCTAGCATCCTTCAGGATTTATTAGCAAATGCTAAAACCTTAGCATTCTGCTAACACATGTCTTCTAGCAGACGCTGTCCTTCGGTATCTGCTAGGAATTGCGTAAGTCTTCTAGCAAACGCTTTCCTTCGATGTCTGCTTGGAATAGCGCATGTCTTCTAGCAAACGTTGTCCTTCGGTATCTGCTAGGAATAGCGCATGTTTTCTAGCAAACGCTTTCCTTCGATGTCTGCTAATCTATTACAACTCAATAGATGGCCTATACAGAAATTACATGATATGCTAGACTTATCTATAGTTCAGCAAATGATCGACCAAATGCTAAGGTTTGATTCAACAAAACTTTTTACAAATAAATCCTAAGGGAGATTTTAGGAATAATTTCCCAACAATTTCCCCCTTTTTGGTGCGATCAAAGCTTACTATCATTTGCTGAAGCTAAAAGGAAGAATGTCTGTGTTTAGAAAATACTAAACTATTCTAGCAAACTAACACAGAGTTTATCCACCTTAGTTCAAGCAAAGAAAAAAAAATGAAATTCCCCCTCAACAAGTGCTGGGAAATATTTCTCGATTAAACGCATAAGTAAATGCTGCAGAGGTAATATGCTAGTAATCCTAGCACCCTAATAAAATTAGCAGACATATTACTTTTTCAATTTCAATCCAATTGTTTTCAGATGTGTTGAATACACAAATAGTGTATTTCAACTAAGAAACACGGTGAAAATCAGAGATTGACAATGAGAGGTTGTCTCTATCTGATCAATTTTCATTCATATGATATATCAATTACACGTACAATGAAAAATGATTAGACGGAGACAAAATAAGAGCTAGCAGGAAAAAAAATACCAGAGGAACGGAGGAACTCAGGAGTCTGGAGTAGGTTTCTTCATCTTGTCAAATTCATCGAATTTGTTAGAGGCTAGCTCCACGAATTTGTCTAGAAGCTCCTTAGCAGATGCACGTTCAGTAGCCTCTGTTTCCAGATCCTTGGCCAACCGCTCATTCTCTTCTTCGAGCATCTTGATTTTCCCTTCTGTTTCCTTCTATTTGAGCTCAGCTTCTTTCCGTTTGAATTCTTCAAGAATTCTCCATTGTTTTTCTTTTGCAGCGGCTCTTGCTTCCTTCGCTTTCTTCCTCTCAACAGCTTCAGCAGCCCTTCTTTCTTCCCCCTCTTTGATTGCATCCAAAAGTCTGGAGGAAAAAGAATTCACCTTGGAATCCACTCGCTGTTTATGCTCTGCTACGTCTGTCTTTATTTCTTGTACAGAGTCCTTGACAGAGGAAATGTTGGACTCGACTGTGTCCATCCTGGTCGTTACGGTATCAACATTTGATTTGACTACCGCAATTTCCCTTCGTATATTTGTGGCTTCAATCACCATTCTCTCAGATATAGTAGACACAGCACTTTGAACGACCATTTGAACAACAGAGTCTAGATACGTTGGAAGATGGAGCGTGCTAATCGGAGTAGCGAGGAAGGATGAAGTGGTAGGAATGATGACTGCTTGACTCCTAGCAGTGGAAGTGGAAATTTCCTCCATGACTACCTCTGTCCTCTCTGTGTTAGCAGTTTCTCTTTGATCAGTGGTGACTAGCAAATGTATTGCCTCCTCAATCCCTCTTTGAAACTCGGCTTCAGCAGCAGAGTTGACTAGCAGATGTATTCCCTCCTCGATTCCTCTTTGAAACTCTGCTTCAGCAGCAGCGTTCTCAGCTTCCTCGAGTTTCTTTGCTTCTGTTATAGAGAATGCTAACATGTAGGCTTGCAATTCCTCCTCTTTGTCCTGATAGGTGACGATCTCGAACGATTGAGCTTTGTACTCTGCTGCTGCAGCCAACCGGGCTTGATGCAATGATTCTTCTAGCATAGGGAGTTCTGCTTGGCATTTCTTGTAGTCAGCAGCAGCTTCGGCTTGACGTCTGGAGAGTTGTATGTGTCCAACAGTTAATTCGTCAGGAGCAAAAGTTGATTTTGGCAGAGAACGAGGAGAAGACGTTCTCCGATGAGCCTCAATTAATTGGAGCTTTTCGCTGACAGCCTTATCAGAGTATTGCTTTGTGCAAGGAGATTGATCCATCCATTCGTTTGCCCACAATTCCTCATGCTTCCAGAATTTCAACCCTTTCCAAACCATAATTATTTCTCTTTCCTCCATACTAAGTTCATGAGAAATGTAGTCATACTTCTTCCACCGTCTGAACTCTTCTCCCAATATCTTCCCTTCAGGAGTATCTTCTTTCAATACTCCAGCAAATACTCCTTTTATTTCCTCCTCAACCATCAGGGACACGAATTTATCAATTTCTTGACCTAGCAAATCAAATTTAGTATTTGCTTTACTTCTTATGAATGATAATCGAAGTGGATCCATGCCTTTTGAGGGGATCAACGTCAGAGTTTTAGCATCATATATGCCTGTGGATTCTTTGTCAGAGATGACATCAGGAAGAGCTTATGGGTGAGGAACTTCAACAGGATTCACTTCCTCACATCTAGCAGACGAATCCTCGACAGCAGTCTGTGGAGATCGTACTTCTTGCATAGCAATCTGAGCTTGGCAACCTTCATGCTCAGCAGATGAGCCACCCTCCACGTGTTCAATCTGCTCAGAAGAATCTTTTCTAACATTACTTCCCTCTTCCTCGATTCCAGAAGGTCCTGCATCTGGATTCCCTGGAAGTCGTCTGGATGCTCCATGATGTTCTTCATCAGAACTGCTCTCTAAGTCCACAATCGACTTCACTTCATTGAATCTGCCTTCGTGAATTGCCTTATCAAGCTCTTCATCTGACATAGCATCTTGCGAAGGTATGATAGTTCCTTCACTGCTGATTGGGGGAATGGGAACAGGGATCCTTCCGTCTACGATGCCTTTCCCTTTCTTGGCAGCTTGTTCTTCCATTAGTGCCTGTTGAGCGGCTCTCTTCTGAGCCTTAAACTCTTCAGCGGCTGACTTGATTCGTTCAAAATTTCTATCTCTTCCTTCGAACGTCATTTCATTGATGAACTTCATATATTCTTTCTTCTCGAGCTCTTTCAGTTCAGCTACGCGTTGTCTTTTAGTTTTTCGTCCTCCCTGAGTACGCTCTTCTTTGGTTCTGGAAGACCTGGGAATGTATTCTGGATCACTTTCAACAGTGTCCTCTGTTGTGTCTTTAGTAGACACCTTCTCTGCTACAATGTCAGCAACATCATTTGCAGTGGTTTCAGCAGCCTTCTTTTCTTCTTCTGCCTTTTCTGATTCTTCCTTCTCAGAAAGTAGCTCCAGCCTTCTCCTGGTCTTCTTCTTCGCTTTAGGTGCAGGAGGGGTGACTTTGGTTCTCTTTTTCGTTGGAATTGGTATAGCCATAGCCTCAATAGTAGGTGGAAGCTGTTCGGCTTCCTTTGCAGTCATGATATCATTGATTTGATCTGCTGGTAGGTTGCCTAACTTCTCAATCACCTCGAGAGTTTTGAAGCAATGCTCTGTCTCAGCGTTTGTCTGCAATAGAGCAATCTCTTCAGCAGACATGGGAATAGCAGACTGTAAGATTTGAGGAGCTAAAGTGGACGCATCAGGCTCTTCAGGAGACGTGGGTTTGTCTTTGTCCACATTAGACTTCCCTGTCAATTTCCGAGGGTTTCGACTACTCACGGGCTTGGGCTCCTTCCGTGTTGCTGGGATGTAATCTGTAGGGTTTAGACTTTCACCACGATCAACTCTCGTATTGGTGAACAACATCTCTAAGTATTTACTGATCTTTAGCCCAAAATTCACGTTCAACGAGAACGTTCCGTCTACCGCCATGTGATCATTCTTTCGAGCATGTTCAGCCCATCGCTCGAAAAAGAATTCCGCCCAATTTCCTCTGACATTGTCGATTAGGGCCATCATCACAGCATATTTCTTAGCAGATAGTTCGGAGTAGGAACCAGCATCACACTGAAGCATCTTGATTACTATCTCCGCAAGAAGCTTGTATTCCTCAGATAGAGTATTGATCGGTGTAGCAACCTTGAAAGTAATCACCTATCCTTTTTTGTCCTTCAATTCTCCTGGCTTTCTCCACAAATTCCAACGTCTCTCCATCTCCGCAAGATCATTGATCTTGTATTGAGATATCTTGGTCCCATAATTTTGAAGCCCAAACATTCTTGAAAGTAAGTCCGCGCTAACTTCCACAATGTTACCATATATGCTAGTTTTGAAGGATTTATTATCTTCTTGTATAACAGCCCTAGCATAGAATTCTGAAACCATATGAGGGTGAAAGCGAACAGGTTCAGCGGAGAGATATTTTACCAATAATTCTGAGTCGAGTAGATCCAGAATCCATTTTGGAATGTGTTTGGCAGCGAGAGGCATGTATAAGATCCTGTCCTTCATGATTTGGGCCAACCGCCTCTGTTCCGCCGAATGATTTGACAACTCCTTCCTCCGAGCCAAAAATACCAATTTGTTGTAGGGAATTGACTCATCGATGTCTTCTTTCTTTATTATCCTGGTAAACCCGGGCGCATGACGAACATGCAGTGGCGAGTCTGTCGGAGGTGGATAGATGAAAGTGGGTTGTTGGAATGGAGAAGAAAGGATAGGATTCTCTGGATTTTCTGTGGGATTGGGTTCTTGATTTTGGGTATTTGGAGAGTTAGGGTTGGTTGCCATGATTGAGGATTCAGAGATTTAGAAATTTTTAGAGAGGGTTTTGAGAAGAAGAGAGGCGAAGGGTTTCAGAATGATAGAGATTTGAAATCCATCTAGTGTATAGAAGGTTTCGGAACACGAGAGGAAATCAACGGTGGGGATTGCTTCTTTTTTAATTTCAATCAACGATTGTTCGCATTAAATGCACCTCTTTTACGAAAAGCAATCTCCCGCGTCTGAATAAAATCTTCAGCAGAGCAACCGTTCGAATTCCGAGATGAGCAGTAATCAAAAGTAACTCTATAAATAACATGATCTTCAGATTTGTTTGATACGCCTTCTTGCGAACTTTGCCTTCTCTTCTCATTCTCTTAATCGAAAGAAAACTTTTCTCCAAAAACAAATATGGAACCAGCCCATGTTCTCTTTGTTTTGAGAAACAGAATCCTGTGTGATTCTGGTTTGTATGAAGAGTATGAGGCAGATTACCAGGTGGCTGAGATGACGATGACAAGTCTTTATGCCAGCAGTTTGGGCAGATTTGTGTCCCTTACTCCGTATACGTTCCAGAGGGAACATCTTCGGTATTTTATTCGATCGAGTGATGTTGTTGGAGACTCCATTGTTGGTGTCTTCAGGAACCAGTTAGTGAGGTGGACTGCTGGCACCTTCGCTTCAGAGTTCGGCCTGCCAAGGGGTCCGATTTCTGTCATGGATTATCGCAGTGATGAAATAGCCCCCCGAGTGGACGTCGTGGATGAAGTGGAGAGCTTCTCCTGAGTTTGATTTCTCTCCAACTCCCTCAGCATATCGCTTGCAACCTCGGTACAAGGTCCTCTTCGAGATTGTCTGTGGCATGATTGTCAGGGAAAATCCTGATGACATGATTTTCTCTCGCGAGATATGGAAATCTATGATGGCAATTGATGATCAGGCGGAGGTCGACTGGGCGGCCTTTGTCTTTCAATGGTGCAGCGATGTGTCCAGAACTTCCCATATCTCCCTCTCCCCTACGGGATGCCATTAAGTTGGCTGCTAGAGCAGAGATTCCAGGATCTCACTCTAGTTCCCTCGAACCTCCGGGAGATAGATTTCTATCCTTTTAGGCCTTTGCCACCTTAGCTGTAATCTCTCCTTGTCATATAAATATTTTCTGTAGATGAACGTATATAATGAAATGACAGAATTTTCATCTCTCATGCTCATGTTCAAACTTTTGTGATCTTGACAAGCCACATAATATCATCCACATCCCTGAGCATTGATAATAATTAAAAAAATAGCGCGATTCAAATCCGATAGTTTGCTGAGTAGACCTCTGTCTACAACGTTGCTAGCTTCTTAGCTGATAAGTTAACCTAGCAAATCCAAACGATTTGCTGACTGCTCAGCAGAGAGCCAAACGCCCAAGAGTCTAGCAGTCTTGCTATACTTAATAGATACGAAATCTGTCGGTTGAGGATTCGTTGTCAGATGAGATGAGTCTTTGTGTGCGCGTTACCTGTAGCGTATCTTCCGTTCTCCGAGAAATACTTGAGTGTTCTAACGTGGCACGTTCCAACTTGATACATCTGTCTGTACGCATCTGGTCTAATCAGATTGGCTTTCAAGGATATCTTTTCCTCTTCAAATATTATCTCCTCTCCTCGAATATGATGTGGCAAAAAAAATGACTCAGCATATTCGAACTGGCAAGTGCTTTCCTCTTCTGAATACGTTACCCTTTTGAGAAATGTATCGACGTATCAAGAGTCGGTTTAAATTTAGAAGATCTCAAAAGATGATAGTCTCCTCGAGCCAAACGTTGATCTGACTGCCAGGCGTCACTATTGATCTGATTAGATTTCCCATACCGTCACGACCTTCTCTCTTCTTGCGACGATTCAGATTTCAGAAGATGAATCATCACGTTCCTTTAAATATTCCCACGAAATCATAATTGCGGAGAGATTTCTGTGTCTATAAAAGGGCTTCTTTGTGGCACTTATTTGGATATCACCAAAAATCTTCTTCTTTACTGAGCAAAGAAAACCTTTGAGATCATGGGTTCTCCGAGTAACATTCTCGATATCACCCGAAACAACATCCTTGACGAAGCGGCCCTTCGTCTTTACTATCATGACCGTCCTGCCGTGGCCGACATGGTCATGGTGAAGGTTGATGGGACAGGGCTGAAGCAATTTGTGACAACCGCTCCCAAACACTTTCATGAGAATCTCCTTCGGGAATTTCTCAAGGACTGCAAGACTGAGAAGGACGCCATATACGGGTCCTTCCGAGAGAGGCTGATACGATGGTCACGAGAGTCTTTCTCTCGAAACTTTTGACTTCCACGAGGTCCAGTATCAGTGATGGGATACAGATCCATGGAGCCAGCTTCAGAATGGACTGCGTGGAGGAAATGGCGCCTTTCTCCATAGTTTAGGTTCACGCCAACTCCTGCGGCAACCGGCCTCAAGTGCTCATATCGAGAGCTGTTCCATGTTGCCAACAACATGGTGATGGGTGGAGATCCCAACGACTTCTGCCTTACAAAGGAAGTCTGGCAAGTTATGTTGGCTTTGGACGCAGAGCTTGTCGAGGCTGATTGGGCTGGCCTCGTGTTCAAGGATGTCCATGATTGCGTCCGGTTATATCCAGTTGTTCCTCTCCTTCATGGTATGCAGCTGAGCTGGTTGATGGAGCAGACTTTCCCTGAGCTAGCCGAGGGACCATCTCGCCTCCTAGATTCTGACTTTTATCCTTCTGTTGAATAGATTTCCTTTCGTTGTTGTTTTGGATGTAAGCATCGTTTGTCAAGTATTAATGAATCAGCTGTTATTTTTTTTTAGACTTCATATGATGAACTTTTGAACTCCCATTTGCTACTTCCACAAAGTGAGACTGCACAATACACCTTAATAATCATGTGCTAGCAGTAAATAATGTTTATTTCATATCAACTGTCACTGCGTAGTCTGTCTGCTGAGTCTGTGGAGACATCTGCTCAGCATCCTCTACTTGAAACAATAATAGCAGTGCGTCCATACTTTAGCACATAATCAATTTGAAATCAGCATCCAGATAATATGATTAGCATCTTTAAGAAAACCAAGAAGTCCAGAAAGAATGAAGATGGCATTTCATTCATCCAAGGTCTCTTCCAACTCCATGAGACCTAACTTGATGCATAACTCCTTGAATCTGGATTCGGCTAATGGTTTTGTGAATATGTCAGCTATCTGGTCTTCTGTGCATATGTATCGTACATCGATATCCTTCTTCTCCTGATGATCACGAATGAAGTGATGTCGGATATCAATGTGCTTGGTTCTGGAATGATGAACCGGATTCTTGGTAATGCACAAAGCACTATTATTGTCACAGTAAATAGGCACACACTCGGGAGAAATCCCATAGTCTTGTAATTGTTGCCTTATCCACAAGATTTGCGAACAACAGCTAGCAGCGGCCACATACTCTGCTTCAGTAGTGGATGTAGCGACAGAGTGCTGCTTTTTGCTAAACCAGCTAATTAACTTGTGTCCCAAAAATTGACACATACCGCTCGTGCTTTTCCTGTCAATTTACATCCTCCGAAATCTGAGTCCGAATATCCACTTAGAGCGAGACTGTCTGCTCTAGGATACCAGATTCCCAGACCCTCTGTGCACTTCAAATATCGCACAATGCGTTTAGCAGTATCCAAGTGAGTCTTCTTTGGATTTGCTTGGTATCTAGCACATAATCCGACGGCGAAAGATATATCTGGTCTGCTAGCGGTGAGATATAGCAGTGAACCAATAATGCCTCTGTAGAGAGTTGGATTTACAGCATCTCCTTCCTTCTTGAGTGCAGCAATACACGTCGTGCTTATTGGGATCCTTAGACTCTTCGTCTTTTCAGGACAGTATTTCGCAATCAAATCGTGAGTATACTTCTTCTGATGGATGAAAATTCCTTCGCTAGATTGTTGAACTTGCAACCCAAGAAAATAAGATGCGAGTGTACTTTCTTTGGTGAATGAAGATTCCATCACTCTATTGCTGGACTTGTAATCTAGAAAGTAGAACATCTTTCCCATCATGCTCATCTGGAAGTTACTTTGCATCAACTCCGAGAACTTATCACATAAGATTTGATTCTTCGAGCCGACGATAATGTCATCGACATATATCTGCACAAGTAGGATACTTCCTTCATCCTTGATACGAAAGAGAGTCTGATCGATTTTCCCTTTCTTGAAACCATTGTTTAGCAAGAACTTTGACAATGTTCCATACCAAGCTCTCGGTGCTTGCTTCAAACCGTATAAGGCTTTTCTTAGCCTGTACACTTGGTTTCCTTGCTCGAAGCCTGGTGGTTGCTCAACGTAGACCTCTTCCTTGAGCTCACCATTCAGAAAAGCTCTCATTACGTCCATCTCCATCACAGAGAACTCATGATGCGCCGCATATGCAAGGAATAACCTTACGGCTTCCAATCGAGTGACCAGAGCAAACGTCTCATCGTAATCAATTCCTTCACATTGTCTATAGCCCTTTGCTACTAGACGAGATTTATTTCGAATGACGTAGCCTGACTCATCTTTCTTGTTCTTGAACACCCATTTCGTCCCAATGACGCTTTGATGTTCAGGTCTATCCACCAAATCCCAAACATGATTGCGCGTGAATTCAGCAAGCTCCTCTTGCATAGCATTCACCCAATCTGGATTTTGTAGAGCTTCTTCGACCTTGGATGGCTCTTCATGGGAAATATAGCATGCTAGCATAGCATTGCCTTGTCTTGTCCAGACTGGATCGTTGATATCATTAATCACAGCATCTAAGGGATGATCTCTTAGCCATCTTGGCTTCGGATTGCTGGGTGCTGAGGTTTCAGCACTCGCATTGCCTTATGGATTGTTGTCTGCTACAACATTCTCTTTAGCATCTACCTGGGGTTCAGCCATCGGTAACTCAGCATTCGGAACAGCAACAACAGGAATCTCAGCAACCGGATCCTCAGCAGCTAGATTCTCAGCAGCTGGAACTTCAGCATCCAAATGCTCAGCATCTTCTTTGGGAACGTCCTCAGCAACGCCTATACCTCCTTCGGCATCTCTTGCTGGATCTGGGATATCTTCATCTTCTTCATCAATCGATCCCATAACCTCCAAATTATCATTAAGATAAATTGGTGGGGTGGCCTCAGCATGATCATTAACATCATCGGCCTGGTCAGCAGTCTGGTCACCTGCTGAGTGCGTTTTGATTGGATTGCAATCACTCATAGACTTAGTCGGATCAATCCTCAAATTTTTGAAAGAATTCAGGATCAATTGACCATGGACATCATTAGCCTCATGATTGCTATCCTTTTTCTCACTTATAGCTCTGCGCACTAAAGTAGACTCATCGAAAATAACATTGCATGTTATTTCCACAACTTGAGTCGTCTTGTTTAACACTCGATAACCTTTGTAAGATGGGTGTCCATATCCAAGAAACACACCTTCATCAGACTTAGGCGAAAAAGTGTTAAGCTTCGACTTCCCATTGTTATGAATATAACATGTCGAACCCAAAGCACGAAGATGAGTAATAGAAAGCTTACGACCATTCTACACTTCATAAGGAGTCTTATTGAATCTGCCATTGATTGCGCTCCTATTCTGTGTATAGCAAGCTGTCATGACTGCTTCGCCTCAATATCTTCGAGCAAGACCGGAATTGGCTAGCATAGACCGCACAGCTTCCTCCAAGGTCATGTTCCTTTTTTCTGCAAGATCATTCTGCTGGGGAGTCCTAGAAGTGGACTTCTCATGCCCGATACCAGCTTCGGCGCAAAAATCCATCAAGATCCCATTGCAACACTCGATCCCATTATCAGATCTAATCCTCTTGACTGTAACATCTTTGCTATTCTCCTCCTTGAGGATTAGCTCCGATAGGATGAGCTTCTCTTTGTCTTTGGTTCTCAGCAAACGAACCCATGTGTACCTGAAAAAGTCATCAACAACCACAAGTGTATAAACCTTTTTACTTACAGTGGCTGGAGTGACTGGGCCCAATAGATCCATGTGCAAGAGCTCTAGGATCCTCTCTGAAGTGGCCTTCTCCGGGTTTGATCTGAAAGATGCCTTGGTCTGCTTCCCTTGCAGGCAAGCTTTGCACACACCTTCCTTTCGGAAAGTCTCAGCAGGCAATCCTTCAACAAGCTTGTGCTTGGCTAGGTGGTTGATGGTCTTGAAATTCAGGTGAGTCAACCTCTTATGCCATAGCCGATTGGTTTCCTCCCTGTTCAATGCTACAAAACAAGAATGTTGCTAGCCACTTTGCCAATCAACAATATATAGGCCACCCTTTCAGATGCCTCGAAGCTTTACTTCACATTGATAATCCTTAGTCCATTTTGTTCTATGCACCCTCTCCCAATCACTCTGCCTTTGCTGTTGTCGCCGAACATGATTGTGGGGCCATAAATTCTTTGAATGTCTGAGAATAGCTCTTCATCCCCCGTCATGTGCGCTGAACAGCCGCTATCTAGGATCCACTCATTTGACATACTTGATGTCTTAGCACTTGGATCATAGTTCCTTTTAGAACCTACATCTTCGTGATTTTCAAGATTGGCTTCTTGATATCACTCTTCACAACCTTCTCGACCTTTGGATAAGTATGCTTTGCATAATTAGATCTAGGTGGAGATGTGTGCTTAGCCTTCCTAGTCCTTGGAAATGGGAATTGATTAGACTCGGGCCTCACATAGGTATTTCTCCTATGTGGTGTGTACTTAGAGTACTGCGGTCTTACAGCATGGTATGCTACCTGCTTGCCCTTAGTGAAGGAAGGATATGTTATCCTAGCATTTGGAATGTAATGCTCAGCATTCCTCCTTGGCATTGTTGAGTGAGATCTGGCAGACACCTTCTGGATATTATGCTGAGATCCAGTAGATGTATGCTTAGCAGGCACTCTCGGTGTAACCTGCTGAGATCTAGCATTATCATGCCTAGCAGACATCCTCTGAACATTCTGCTGAGGTCCAGCAGAAGCATGCCTGCTACGCCAATTTTTCTGCTTAGTAGTTGACGACTCAGCATTTATCTTTCCTTTGCTTTTGTCAGCATTGACTTTTCCAGCAGAGACGAATAAAATCTTTCTCTGCTTAGAAAATTCAGCATTCTTGTCCAAGGCTCCCTTAGAGGATTTGCTTACTGCTTCAACACAACCAAGCCCCAATCCTGATTTATCATAATTTCGTCTTTATTGGCTAACAATGGCACTAAGGACTGAGCGCAAATACAATCCTCTTTCGGTTTGCTTTTTAAAGCGAGATTCTCTTTTTCAAGATTTTGAAAATTTTTAGAAAGCTTGGAGAAATCAGCTTTAAGTTTCAAAAAATCCTCACTTTCGGACCTTAGTCTTTCGACTTCCTCGGTCAAAGATGTAACTTTTAATTTGAGTGAGGTGTTCCCTCCAACGATAGCATTCTTGATTTCATACATCTTTGAAAATTCGATAGAAAGCTTCGTGAGATAATCATCCTCGGAATCTAGAAAAGATTCCTCTGATTCATGCATGATTGCTAAGCTAGAAGTGCTAGTAGATGGTACCTCATTCGCATCGACTGCTAGAGCCGATTCAGCACTCTGTTCAGCATCAGCATCAGCATCAGCATCAGCATCAGCAAATTGTTCTTCAACAATATCGGCCATCAAGACCAGCAAAGATTCCTCATCATCTTCCTCCGAGAAATAATATTGTTCCTCATTATCAGGAATGTCCAGCACTTCGGTCCTGGTCAGCAATGCCCTGGTGACCGCTCGAACTGCTCTTCTCTCAAACCTTTGTTTGAGGCACTCTCTTTCTTCCTGACTTACCCTTGGACATTCATACTTAAGATGATCTGGAGAATTACATTCGAAGCATGTCCTTGGCTTTCTCTCTGTGGAACGAGAGGATGATGAAGTAAGCTTGGATTCCTTTGCCTCTTTCTCAGCTTTGGCTTCCAGCATCAACTTCTGAAGCTTTCGCAATTGCTCTTCGAGCTCACTTATCTTCAGATCTTCAGGCTGCATGCTGGAGGATTGAGCTACTTCCTTTGCTGGAGAAGCAGGAGCTGATCTCTCATGAGGACGGAAGGACTTCTTTGTCTTCCATTTGTAAACATCTCTTTTCACGAAGAATGCTAGATCCTCCGGGGTACAACATTTGATGATGAAGTCTTCGCAGCAGCGGCTTCGTTCTTCTTTGATTGTTGTATAATGAATTCATGAGTTTTGAGTTGAGAAAATACCTCAGATGTGGTCATTTGGCTAAGGTCTTTCTCGCTCAAGCTCGTCATCTTCACGAACCAATCCTCCCATGGAAAGAGCTTCGAGATGATCTTGTTATTCATCTCGCCATTATCGTACGTCTTGCCAAGATTCCGAATTTCTCCGACAATGGTGTTGAATCTTTCTTCCATAGCTTGGATAGATTCTCCTGCAATCATAGAGAAAGATTCATATTTATCAACAGCTACCTGTAGCTTGTTGCGTTTCATCTGGTCGGTCTCCTGAGAAGATTCGCAAACATAATCCCACATTTGTTTGGCCGTATCAAAATCTAATGCTTTGTCTAACATTAACGGCGGCAAGGAATCAAGGATTAGCTTCTTTGCTAAGTGCTCCAACTGAGCTCTTTTCTTATCTTCGACCATATACTCATCAAACTTCTTCTCGATCATTTGCGGAGGTCTAGGTTGATCTTCAGCAACTGGATCATCGAAGGGGTTGACCTTTATAATCTTTATAGGTCCTTTTGAAGAACATCCGCCATCTCTGGATGTATGCTCTGGAGCTGGATAGTGGCCATCTTTTGCCACGAATTAAACTTCTCCTTTGTATACTTTGGCAAGGTATAATTCATCTTGGCAACTTTTAAAGTACCTGAGCTAGATCAACAAAAGAACAAAATAACAGGTGCAAGGAAATAACACAGATCTGGTCTTAAAGCGACTCAGAAGCAGTCGGTCGTTCAACCTACTACTCTGAAACCACTTGTTGGTCCCAGATCAGAGTCGTCGTGGTGAATAGCAAGCAACCAACACACACGAATTCAACAGAAGTCTAAAGATTATCTTGCACTTATGTTCTTAAAAATGTCTTAGCTCGAGGTAGAAGTAAAGGTTTCTTACAAGCAAATACTCTAGCAACTATGGTTGCTAGGTTTCAAATCACCACACAAACAGTAAGTGATAAAACAGTAAAGAACACACAATATTTATAGTGGTTCGATCCAATAGATCTATGTCTACTCCTTAGCCGTATCGCTAAGAATTCACTAAAAAGATATTGAAGTACAAGGATTCGCCGAACACTTGTAGCAGGTAGTGAACCTTCGACCTAGCCACTACAAAGCTATCCTCCGATGCTTGAATCTTCTAATCCACAGCTCCGGCCAAGTCAAGGGTACACCTTCGTAAAACTTGTCATATGCTGCTATGGAGGTTTTATAGTTCTCTCCGAACTTTGTCTAGTTTTGCGGCTTTTGCCTGTGAGAGTCAATCTCTTTTCAGAGATGTGACTGTTGGATGCTTCCTATGATTGGAAGGTATCCCAATGATTGAAGATTCTTGAGCAAAGTCAAGGAATCTATTGAATTTAGTGTCAGACCTTCAAGTGGGGGACACTATGGTTGTTGAGAGCTTTGAATGGTTTAAATCTCGTGCTCTCAACTGACTACTTTCTCACTTTTCGTTTTGTCAAAGGAATCTCTCTGTAAATGCCTTTTCAAATGTGGTTGAGGTTCCTTAGTTCGTGAGTAATGGAAGCAGTAGTAGTCGCCTCTCTGATTGGACTTCGTCTTTTATATATGGAGATTCAAACTTTGAATTGCCAGACCCGTTAGACACAACAGCTTCTTCGTCCAAAAGGAGTTCAACTTTATCCATCATTTCCGGCGTCGTACAATACTTTCCGACCTACTTCGGGAAAGCTTTTGTCTTTTCACTGTACCTATGTCAGAACAGTAGTATTTAGAGATTGTTGCTAGACATCTTCTTTGTTTAGCATTCTCAGAGAATGCTGGAACAATCTGCTAAGTCTCTTGATTGCTACGCTCTTCTAGCAATCTTGTCTTCGATCTACTGACTCCTTCAGCAGATGCATATTTCAGCATATAGGTCATGACTGCTGATTGTTATTCCTTAGCAATCTGCTTGTATGCTAGTGAATGATATCTTCCTTAGCATTCTGCTACCTTGCTTCTGACTAGCAGTCTCTTCCTTAGCATATGATTGCTAATGCCTTAGCAATCATTCTTCTTAGCACTTGACCGCTAACATCTCTAGCAGTCATTTTCGTCTGCTGATTTCTCTAGCAGCTACCATCTGCTGAGAACTATTCTAGCATCCCGAAGTTGCTTGACTTGATTTCCTTCGTTCCATTTGCTGATTCCTTCAGCAATCTTTTCAAGCACTTCCTAATCTATTACAACTCGATATTTTCCTAAACATGACATTACATAGGAGTTGCTAGACTATGCTAGAATTCAGCAATGATCGACCAATCTACTAAGGCTTTGATTCAACAAAACCTTTTACAATTTGATCTAAGGGAGAAATTTACAAATAATTCCCAACAATAACTAAAGTGGTAAAGAACATAAGATATTTATAGTGGTTCGAATCTAAATATTCTACATCCACTCTTCAGACCCATGGTCCGTATAATTCACTTAGTAGGTACAAGCCTCCTTAAGATGTATACACAGCCCGTCGGCGCCTCCGTCCTTCGGTCTGCTGTGGTCACTCGATTAGGAACTCCTTTGTAGGCTTAGTCTTCAGGTTGAAGTGAGGACGACATCATGCAGCCTTCTTCCAAGTGGTTAGATGTTTGATGTTCTTCCTAGAACTCAGTTTTTTGGCATACGCCCGTGCAAATTAGTATCCCAGAGTAGGAAACTAACTGCTATGAATATATCTTGTAAAGATATATTCACCAAAGGAAAGCTTCACCCTCGTGCTAAGAGAGAGTAGCACGGAGTAATAACTTGAGTCAGGGACTCAAGTCTCTTGTAAAAAAACACGAAAACTCAGAGAGATGGCTTAGCAGAGCGCTCTTCTTAGAGTGAGAATCATTTAAATCCGTAACCGTTTAAGGTTGATGTGTAGTCATATTTATAGAGGACTTTCTCTGGCATTTCGAATTTCTGCACGTTAGACACATAAAATCAGTCGTTAGACTCATGGAAGATGTTGTCCAATAGTAGCCCATTTCATAGGTCTGCTCTGCTATGTCAGTGTACCGTACACTAATTTTGTGTCAGATTAAGTTTCAGTCTGAGGAATCCAAGTTTGGATAACCTCGTACTAACTATTAATTGGGCATGAATATGCCAAAGTCTGATCGAGCTTCAGTGTCTTCGAATAGCTCGTGCTTTAAAGGTAGAGGCTCTTATACGGACTTCCCAAGGTCAGTATAGCTAGCCTCATACTGACCTCCCATAGTCAGTTTAGCTGACCCTCATACTGACTTTCCACAATCAGTATGGAAAATGCCCTCATATTGACTTCTCCTGGTCAGTATGAAAAATCCTCATACTAACTTCTCCTAGTCAGTACGGGAAAGCCTTCATACTGACTTCTCCTGGTCAGTATGGAAAACTCTATACCGAGTACCCTAACTCAGTTTTGGTCAAGGCTATACTTGGAGAAAATCAAGTTTCAAGGCGTGTAGTTCTTCAGTTCTCGAGCATCTCCTATGCTCGATCTTCAAACTAAGTTCTATTACAACTCGATTGATCCTAAACAAGGATTACAGTGTTTAGAACTCTACAAACTGAAAAACTGACTAAGATGGCTTTTACAATCTTTGACCCACCAAAACACAAAAAGTAAGGAAGGATTTCTCTGATAAAAATCATTACATCAACCCATCAGTTTTCGAGCTCAGCTTTATTGGGTTTCAGGTAGGACTGTCAATGAACAAACTGTTCGTGAACTATTCGGATCCCGACTCGATAAAAGTTCGTTCGAACTCGTTTAGTGTTGGTCCCGAAATTAGAGAAATAATATATGCAGCGAAAGTTAATTAATCTTGAACTTGTACTGAAAGCTGATTTTGACTCAGTTTTCAATTTTGTCAAAAACTCAGTTTAGGTCAGGTAAATTTTTAGTTTCAATTCAGATATACACTTCAATATTTAGAAAAGTATTGAAGGTTTCAAATATGCAAGTAAGCTTCGTGCAAAAACTTAATAAAGCAGTAAATAAGACATGATATTATAGTGGTTCAGAATCAAAGTCCTATGTCTACTCTCCAAACTTAATCGAGAATCCACTAAGTTTCAGTATTAGAAGCCTTTTCACATTCTATGGTCAGTTTGTCGGAAGCCTCCATCCTGCGGCCTGCTGACGTCACTCGCCCAGAAACCCCTTGTAAGCTTACTCTTTCTTCAGGTTGAAGTGAGGACGCACCCCACAGCCTTCAAACTGGATAGTTGGATGTTTTCTTATTTTTCCTAGAACTCAGTAAGGTTGGCAACGCCCGTCGGAATCAGATTCTTAGAGTAGGAAACTAACTGCTATGAATATTACTTTGAAAAGTAATATTCATCAAGTAAGAGCTCTAGCTTAGAGCTTCAGCCTCGTGCACTTAGACAGATGCACGGAAGTAATAATTTGAGCTAGAAACTTAAGTCTCGTGTTCAGAAGACACGAAAATTCCAATTTCTTTTTAGTAGAAAGTTTGACAGAGTTTCTACTTGTCTTTGCTTGAGAGTTCGTAACCTTTTCTTGTCAAAGCATCGAGCTATTTATAGGTGTTGGGTTGACAATTCGAATTTCTGCCCGTTAGACACGTAAATCCAACCATTAGAGATAAAGATTAGATCGTCCAATCATAGTCATTCTTTTTGCTCTGCTCTGTCGTCTACTTTTGTATTTGACAGTGAACTTTCTACCTACTTTTGTTAGACTAAATTTCAATCCAAGCAATCTAAGTTTGAATTTCCTCGTACTGACTTTTTGACTTAACTTTGAAATGTCTCAGGTCTGACTTCAAAATCCTTGTATATCACGTGTTCTTGGAATATTGAAACTGAAAACTGACTTTTCCACTACAGTAAGAAGTGGATGGCCAGTGCAGAGGTAAAGGGCAATTAATATTGAAAACACACTACAGTTAGAAGTTGAAGATCTGGAAATGGCGTAAAGCTCAATTCAAATTACAAACTCTGTAGGTAGGGCATAGCTCATCAAAATTGTAAAAATAGTAAAGAGAGAGAGAGATCAGAGTGCCTCCTTGAGATTGAAGGTTCTTGATAACACTCTAGCATGATCATACTCATTCAGCTCCACCAGCATTTTCTTCAGTCGTCTACCAAGTTTACCGGTTTCACTTTCCATCGCCAGCTGCTTTCGCTCCACCGTCTTACCCAGCAACACTATGTACTCCACCAGAGGCTGCAGTTTCCTACTACATCAATTCCAAACAATACCAACTTTATTAACCGCCACAACATCTCCGAAGAGACTATTAGACAGAAGATTAAAGAACAAGGAAGTACTCTAGAACAAACAAACTGAGTTACTAAATACGAAGCCATACCTTCGATCCCCTGTCACATTAGGACCAGTCCAGACATCATAGAGCGAAGCAATGACCCTCTCTGTTCGTAAAATTGATTCATGGATGTTTGCATGCATGCTGTGTAGATGAGGAAGAATCTTCCCGCATAAAAGTTCATCAAGAGCAATCTTCTCAAGGGCAGGCATCGCAAGAATATTATTCCACAAGCATATGTTCCTCAACAAACGAACTGAGGTCCCAAATCTATAAGCTGCAATTCGTGCTGCATCAGGTACAGTTTTCAGCTCAAGAGGGCTCCATGTTGGGACCTATTACATAATCATAGACATAGAAACTGTAATTATTAAAAATTCCTATGATAGTGTCATAGCACACTGAGTCGAACTGGAAAATGGGATATGTACCCAGAGAAACACAGAAACAAAGTTTAGAAACAATACCATCAAATCAGTCACAGCGCGGGTGAGACGATCATGAAGCACAGCAACCAATTTTCCAAGCGCTGAACTTGTAATATCTACATATCTGATGACCAAGTTCATAGCAGAAACAGCATACTTTGTTTCACGGGTACTAAAAATGTCCCAACAAAAGGCCAACTGATGGTGCAGAATAGGAATTGCGAGTTTTTCAACCAACTGAGGCACAAGATTTGCATCAGTATCAGCATCCTCTCCATTGATTTCATTTTCATCTTCAGGAAGACCGTAATTGAAGAGCAATGAGTGCCTTGAAAATTCAGAAAACAGAGAGCTCAATAAATAAATGCCAGAGTACTGAAGTCTTTAGATTTTAAAATCTAAAAGATAACTCACACTGATAATTAAGATTGAACATCCTTACAATGTTCCTCATTTTCAAAGCATCAGCAAAATTTTAATGCAACAATATATATAAAAATGCATGTCGTTACAAGTAATGGGTTAAAACCACAAAACAAATTGCAGGATGTATGAATACAAACGACTAGATACTGTTAAGTAAACAGAAAACAATAATGTCAAATTAGAAAATAAGGGGAAAAATGTGATGCTGAGTGCTAAGAAACCATAAGCACAAAATATGTTTCATTTGTCTTGTTCACCTGTCCTCTATTTTTCCCAAACATTGTTCTATTATAGTGCAAAAGGAACCACAATTGGATGTTTAATACCATTTTAACAGCAAATAACATACCATTTCATATCCATAAAGTCTGCATCTTCATGAAGTGGATCCCATTTCAGTAGCTCCAACCTCACATAAGGTGAAAAAATAGCAGGTAAACTTAAGGACATATAAGCGTCACGATAGCTAGACGCAAAGTCTTTCTTCCATTTCTCAAATCTTTCCACCACAACTGAAAATTGAGAATATTCCTCAGCTGCATCACTGAAAATTGTATCAGCAACCTGAATCAATTGATCACGGGTTGACTCATAGGCACTATTTTCACTATCACTTTCATCAGTACTAAATTCTCCTTCCATATGTTGAATGGAACTATCATTTTCCATGGCCAACTTCCTCTTTGAGTCGGCTTTGGCTCGCCTTCGTTTACGAGCTTCTGATCTTCTAGTAATATCCATTCGCTTCTGCAGATTTACATCTCTACCAAATTCATCCAACTCCACTGGTGCACTTTTAACAGCTCTCGCATTAGCAGATGCAGCCTGGGAAGCAGCAATGGCTGCTGCAACTTTTTCCGTACTGTTTCCTTTACGGAGTTCTGACCGTGCTGCAACAATAGCCAGTTCTATCTCAGATATTTCATCATCATTATCTGCAGATCTTCTTTCTACAATAGCTCTTGCACGTTCTTCATGAAGCTTCTGCATTTGTTCTTCGAGCTCCTCAATGAATGGAGCTTTATGCTGCAATGGTGAAAAGAGCTACATTATTAAGGCAACCCTTACTAATGCAATTAAGACAAGTCAGCGCAAAGAAACCTAATTTCGAAACAACAAAAAACATAATTAAGGCATCAATACTGTGTAAACAGCAGGATCATAAGAAACAAAGAGCATTGTTTTATTGACCATTAGTCATCAAAGATAGTTGGATAACTCAAAGACTAAAGAAGATAAGATGTGAAAATTGAGAGAGGATAATTTTGAAACACAGAGATAGCTACCTCTTGTGTATTTCATGACATAGCTTTTCACTAGATTCCACATTTCTATTTGTTACAATGTTTAAGAATCTTAGTTGGTATTGACCATAAAGTATGGAACTCAAAAAGGGAAATGACCATTCATAGTTGTACGCCCATTCTATAGTTCCAAATCTGTTTCCTCAAATATGTCATCAAAGTCCTGTCCAATTCACAATATTTTATAACAAGTTACTTTATAGATTCTACCATCCTTTCGGCAGTTCTCCACCAGTCATGGGCACTTACACTTTTAATTCATTTATATTACAGGTTTTGGTAGAGGAACACTTGCTCATATAGGTACAAGATGAAATTTCAACCTAAAGATATAAACTACATGGGGCTTCTTAGCATGTTGCTAGTTTCTCTCTCAGTCGATACAATTCAAATGGATTTGCATTTCTCTTTAATGAACATGATGAAGCCAAATTACATGGTGTTTCTTAACTTGTCGCTAGTTTATTAGTCGATACAATTCAAATGGATTTGCATTTCTCTTTAATGAACATGAAGCTGCCAAATTACATTTTCATGAAAATGCAAAAAGAGAAAGGCAATGAAAAGCATAGTCCTTAAGTAAGTCAACGAATCAACCAACATTACAAGACACAAAGTTCTATATGTTGGATAATGCATACCTGCAAAAACTCACATATAACAGAAACAAACTCACGAAGCTTTTGCATAAAGAGGAACTTCTCACCGGCGGCCGACAAAGAATTCTCCAGGCTAGTAACATTATGCAAAGAAGAAGAAATATTTTCCTCTGTTTTCTCCAGATATGCTAGTGTTCGGGCATGAGAATCCTGAACAAGAAACAGATCAAACTCCCAACAAAAACACACTCATACAAATCTACAACAAAGATACTACAATACCATAGACCTCATACGATTCTATGATCTTAAAACAGAAACAGACAAGAATGGCAGCAATCAATAACATATACCTTAACCCGTTTAAGGTTCTCAGTCATGGCTTTCTTAGCAAGCTCAGCCTGCTGAGATATAGGCATCTCACCATTGGCAAACATATCTATTCCAGCCCCTCCATAATCCGCAGTTTGGACAGGATGATGCAGCCCACTGGATACTGCACCAGTATGCCCAAAACCAGGCTGTAAGCTACTACTCTGACGAATGTTACTAATACTGCTAACACTAACACCCACTCCTTGACTTCCAACGCCATCATCAAGCCTCTTTCCCAACCCTTTCCTCACTTGCTCTTCCTCCCAAATCTTATCCTCCTCATCCTCTTCATCACTAACCACTTCCATTCCCCTCTCCTTCGGCACCGGCCTCTCCTCAAAATCCTCAAATACACCTTTCTTATCACGGACGCCAATTTTCTCAGCAAAAAATCCAATTCTCCCTTGAAACTCCGGCTCCTCATCACTCAAACCTTCAGCTGCACCGTGATTACTCCCTCCATCCAACGCTATATAATCCGGAGCTGCAGCCCTGGCCTGCCTTAGCCTCTCCCTCTTTGCCCGAATCGCCTCTATTGTGGCCTGGTCTGGAATCACTTCCTTCTCCTCCCTGAAACCCGGCCCTATCCGAATATCCTTCAATTTAGATTCAACACTCGAATTTTTATCTTTTTGGTCCAGCCGCATTTCATCATCATCATTGTCCTGACCATCACCACTAGCTCCGGAACCTAATTCGTTCGAAACTACAGGTTTTATCAAACCCTTCAACACTACAACAGGTTCGGGCTCAGGCTTTGGCTTATTACGAGCGGGCGCGGCTAGGGTTTTAGTATTCTTCTGAAGCTCTAAGAGGGCTTCTTTCGTGTAGAGACCTGCTTGTGGCTGGACATTAGAGGGGAGGGATGAGGATGGAGGGTGTGGAGCAATTCGATCTTTCGAAGATGTGAGCTTGTGCGCCGACGAGGATTTGGAATGACGCGAGGAGGAATTAGAAGAAGGCTTCGGCGGCGGCCTAGAAAACGGCGATTCTTCATCTTCGTCATCAGCGAATGAAAGCAGACTTTTGGCGGAGAGCTGAGAAGTTGGCTTTTTGGGTTTATTGGCAGTGGAGGGTTTCTTTGCGGTGGAAGGGGTTCCGTTGGTTTTGGTGGTGGAGGAGGCGATCGAGGTGTTAGCGTCTTCGTCTTCATCGTCACCGGACCGGCGGCGGAAGTTGCGGGATTTGGCGCTGCTCATGGCGGTGGGTGGTGGCGGGGCGAGAATAGGTTTTCGATCAGCTTTCTGATCGGTTTTTGTGGTGGGCGGGCGGATTTTCTTGCCGGGTCGATTTCCACACGATTTTTACCTTTACTCATGTGGGCGATACTTATTTCACGTCAAAAATCTATTATATATATATAAAAGCAAGATGTTTCAAGAAATTACGAAAATGTCATTTTCCCGCTTAAAAATATCACATCACATTATTATTTTATTAATTTTTTTCTTTTTATTCTTTTTAAATTTTATCTAATCCATCTATATTTTACCATATATATATATATATATAGAGGAGGGATCATGTAAAAAAAAAATCCTCATGTGAGAAAAAAGAATGAATTATGTCCATCAGATCTAAAAAAATCAATGATTGATATTTAATCAAGCAACGACTAAAACGCAATCAAGCAACAAAACAATCAAGCAACAACTAAAGCACAATCAAGCAACATTGCAATCAAGCAACGACCTGAATGCAATCAAGCAATGCCGTGAATGCAATCAAGCATCTTTCTCACTTTCTCACGTTAAAGAGTTTTCTCACTGGATCCGCTCCCTATATATATATATATATATATATCCTTAGAGGAGAGATCATGTAAAAAAAAATCCCCATGTGAGAAAAAAGAATAAATCATGTCCATCAGATCTAAAAAAATCAATGGTTGATATTGAATCAAGCAACAACTAAAATGCAATCAAGCAACAAAATAATGAAGCAACAACTAAAGCACAATCAAGCAACATTGCAATCAAGCAACAACCTGAATACAATCAAGCAATGCCGTGAATGAAATCAAGCATCTTTCTCACTTTCTCACGTTAAGAGTTTTCTCACTGGATCCGCTCCCTATACCCTTAAACCACTTAATTATGTGACAAGATTAATAAGTGATAAATATAGAGATATAACAATATTTAACTTATTATCAAATTTATCTCATTCATAAAATACTACAACATATAACCTTTTTTTTTTTAATCTATTATTAAGATAATATCTTATTGATCTAAATAAATTATAGGTATACAATAGATAATAAGTTAGAGGATATTATTTGTGCCAAATTTTTTTTTTCAAAATTACAAATATCTTTTTTTAAGAGTTATTTTTATTTTAGGTTAGAATTTCAAACGATAATATAAATTAGGTGAAAACTTGATCATAATTCTATTATGCTGGATCATTTTTTCGGAAGGTTGAATTATAGAGTATATAGTCTCACACTTATATTTATGAATATACTAGACTTGATTTTTGGTGCAAAGAGTTTTGAGTTAGATAGTAACTTTAATTTTTAACAGCCTAAATTGTAATGGATAAATTGAGAATAAAATTCACGGGTATTAAACTTTATATATATATATATAGGGATTGGATACGGTGATAAACATTCCCCCCATGATAAAATGATAAAGCCGCTTGAGTACCTATACAATATTGCTTGGTTGTGTTTTAGTTGTTGCTTGATTGCGTTTTAATTGTTGCTTGATTAGATATCAACCATTGATTTAATTAGATCTAATGGATGAGATTCATTCTTATTTTTAATGTATTTATTTATTATCATTTGATCTCATCCTTATATATATATATAT
>JAPKLW010000496.1:102424-120170 GCA_026898455.1 Plectranthus barbatus
CATTATAGTTGTAATTAAACTATAATGTACGAATTAATAACAATATTATTAAGAATATCATGTTATGGTTACATTATAGTTGTAATTAAACTATAATGTACCAATTAATAACATTATTCTTAAGAATATCATGTTATGGTTACATTATAGTTGAAATTATACTATAATGTACGAGTTCCACACCAATTTATCGAGTTCCATCCCAATTGGGACGAGTACCATCCCAATTTACATAATTCCATCCGGATTGAGACTATTATTAATCTTTTCGGCCGAGTTCCATCCAAAATTAGCGAATTCCATCCCAATTGGGACGTGGTCCAGCCCAATAGGACGAGTTCCATCCGAAATGGACAAAATATTGATAATATTGCTACTTAATAATTAATAAATTAGTCCTCGAAATTGGGATGGAAGTACTCCAAATTGGGATGGAAATACTCAAAAAAGGGATGGAACTCGGTGATTTTGAATGGAATTCGTCCAATTTATGCAAAAAAACCAAGAATATGCGGCTCAATTTACTGAACCAAAAACCAACTTATTCGCACTCAATTAACCAACCCAAAAAACCATCATATTCCATCAAAAACCATCATATTCCATCACAATGAACCAACCAAAAAACCAAGACATTCAAACAAAAATAATTCAAAACAGATCAAACCAACATATTCGAATATCTAAATAAACAATTTAAAATATCTAATACAAATTCTACATCACTCATCATATGACAAATCAAATAAGCAATGAGCCATATACAATCTATATCTTTCTTCACATCATTCCCTCTCGGCCCAAGGTACATTCGGTCGCCCACAAATCAACTGGTCCATGAACATGCATGCACACACTGATTCACTGTAATGCTCATAAGCTTCGAACCCATTAGCAAAGTCCACCGCCATCTTTTCCTTGTACGGCGTCAGACCAAGCGTGCTCTTGTCCCAGTATTTCCCATCAGTCAAATATTTGTGGAGCTGATCTGTGATGCGCCGTACTGATTCACATCTGTATCTCCTAGCAACTTGATTTTGTCGTTTGACTGTAGCATCATATATCCAACAACTCCAAGTTGACAGGTCGATTTTCAATGTAAACCAATGCTCTCCAACATTATACGGCATGATTAACTGGAAAAAAATAATTTGTTATCATAACTTAACATGAATGCTCAAATAATTAATTAAACAAATACTTACCACATACGCATTATACCACGGCCGAGAACATGGACTATCCTTTCCTTCGATGAACTCTATCAATTCTGCCGAAACACCCGGTGGCTTTGATCGAGGTGGCAAATTTACCGGATAAGACTTGTTGAATAAAAGCTATATTTCATATAAAAAAAGAAACATGTAAATAACATGAAGAATTAATAAAATAAATAAATAAGTTCTAACCTGGAATTTCGGCGTGAGAATGCGAACTTCATCAGGATTACAAGCAGATAAGATAAACTTGTTATCTGAAATCAGTTTGACACTGCGGGCATGTAAAAATATGTTTGATAAAACGTTCTATTTAATTAAATAAATAAAACAACGAATTTAAATAAATAAATTCTCACCAGAGGGCGTGAACAAACATCTCTATCTGCGGCACGGTTAAGTATGAGTATGAATCCTCCAGTTGTGCAAAAAAGGCATTCGTGAGCCGCATGCCAGTTGTTTGAGAGATGCGGGCCTTATCTGCTGGACCTTGCCGGAATGCTTGGTAAGATTGCCTGATGACCTTATTCACAGAAAGAGGTCCAAAATACTGGACAATGGGTTCCATCTCATCGTCATCATCAACATCACCTCCAGATGTCTGCATTGCAATTAAGATTAGTAAATTAAATCGCAAAATAGGGCTAAACTATATAAAATATACCTGTGGTGCGTCAGAACGTGGCTGTGGCTGTCGCTGTTGCAAAATACTGGATAACCGGGGCTGAGTCTGTGGCATTGGTTGAGAGGACGAAGCATCTGATCGCTGGCATGAAGAAGTAACCACTTCTTTAATGTACTCCTTCAAAGTTGGAACAACTTCATCCATAACCCAGTGTTTCACATCATCTAGCACAAACTGTTTGATTCTCCCAAACATCCTCTGATCTCTCTCTTGCCTACGTTCTTCCCCGCCCGAAGATGAAGAAGAACTAGGTATCCTTTGCCATTTCTGTCGTCTCTTCTTTCTCTGTACCGGGGATGGTGGCTCCGAATCATGCCCAGTCTCCATATCGGGCTGCTCAGCATGCAAAAAGGGCTCCTCAGTCTGCACATATGCTTGCTCATTGGGAGCCTCCTCCTCCTCCATATCGTTCGTCAAATCATTGATCTCCACTTCTACCATTGTACCGCCACTAACCCAATCTTCAAACCCAGTGTGTACTGGTATCTCTAGATGAGGGCTATTCTCTTCCAAATCTTCAATCATTGACCCTTCACCTAGTTTAAGGGCATGTGTAGATATCGGAGCCACATAACTCACACCCATCTTGTCATCTCCTTGAGCAGATCGCCAATAATGGGTACTCATCTCAGAACGCGAAGGAGGCAGGGCGGTTGACACAATGAGTTGCAAATTTTAAAAATATATTAGATAATATAATCAGTTTCCCGTTCAAAACAAATAACAACACTGAAATTTCATTTTATTACCATTTGGGAGAAGAAGGCTACCCAGTTTTTTACACTGGATCTTCTGAACCGCCACTTCAGCATACGTGGCTCAGCATTGGCTTTAACTAGCCGGGCACATGCCTGCCCCAACTCAGGAATGACCTCATAGGCCCAAACCTAACAACATATAAAAAAATTAAACTATTTTCAACAAACATTGATCACAAAGATGAAGATAAAAGATGGTGACAATTTCATACCTGTAGTACCCAAAAGGGACCTGGAAGATGAAGGGCTTTTTTCTCAAGTTGAATCCGAGTAGTGGGTATATGCATTTTGTAATAGAGCAGTGCTTTGTATGCATATGTACCCCATGGAAATCGGTTCCAACTATCAAGATCCTCACTTAAAACGTACAACCACTTTTCTATTTTTCTTTTTTCAGTATACCCTAGTCCAAAAAACCAATATGCTAATATATTGGCCACCCTAAGGTACAATAAACCGTGAGTACTATCAATCTTTTTGTATTGAAACCTATCCAAAAGTTCTTTACTACTTAGGATTTGACCACCGCAAAAGACTTTAAATACAGTACTAGATTCTAAATCATGGCGTGCAGTAGGATCAATAGTGGCATTTCCAAAATTCAAACCAGAAATAAGGGCGAATTCACTCTGTGAAAACATGATATCCTGCCCACTAACTCTAAACCTTAACAACTCTGGATTATTTGACTGAGTCTCATGACTAAATAATTCAATTAATGATAGAGACGAACTAAGTCCATTTTCCGACCAATCCAACCAATGTCCAAAAACCCCAGCCCGAAACTCATTAACCAACGCCTCTTGTCCTATATCAAACAATGTCTTTTTAATGATATCTAGGACCTTACATTTATAATATAAATTAGTCTTAGGTTTACTTCCATGGACTTCATATCGAATATAGGCAGCCTGCAGCATATCAAAACCAAACTAACTAATTCAATAAAAATAAAACACAAAAACAACGAAAAAAACATGCACTCACGGTTCATATGCATATACACGGTTCAAACATATAAAACAGGGAAAAAAATGGACGAAATTCATATGCACGGTTCAACACATTCGAAACAAACATTAACCAACCAATTCAAGGCAAAAAAAAATAGAACAAATTCAATACAAACCACAACAATGCTCATATCAACATGCCCGACTACAATCAGTTTTTTTTAAATGAAGATGATACCTGTGCAAACATTTCGATGGTGGTTCGTGTTCAGTTCGCCGATCGCCGGTGGGTGGTGTTCGGTTCGCCGGTGGTTCGCAGATGGGTGGTCGTTCAAACGGACGTGCGAAGGGAAGTCTATTCGAACTCCTGCCGGATTTGTGTGTTTCACGCCGAATTTTTAGGTTAATTTGATTTGGAATTGAAAAGGGATGGAAGTAAACGCGAATTCCATCTGGGAAGTTCGATTTCCATCCGAAATATCCGAGTTCAATCTCAATTTTATATACTTCCAGCCCAATTCCAATAAAAAAATATTTTAAATAAATCTGGATTTTATATAGTTTTAATCCGAATTCCATCCCAAATACCCGACTTCCATCTCAATTTTATATACTTCCAGCTGGATTGCTATACTTCCAGCCTAATTTCAATAAAAAATAAATTTAAATAAATCTGTATTTTATATATTTTTAATCCGAATTCCATTCGGAATTTTCCGAATTCCATCTCAATGTTATATACTTCCTGCTGGATTGCTATACTTCCAGCCCAATTTCAATAAAAATTTATTTTAATTAAATCTGGATTTTATATATTTTTAATCCGAATTCCATCCGAATTTATTCGACTTCCATCTCAATGTAATCCACTTCCATCTGAATTGTTCAACTTCTAGCACAATTTCAGTGAAAAATTATTTAAATAAATCTGTATTTAATATATTTTAAGTTCGACTTCCATTCGAATTTATTCGACTTCCATCTCAATTTAATCTACTTCCAGCTTGATTGTTCCACTTCCAGCACAATTTCAATAGAAAATTATTTAATTTAATCTGGATTTAATAAGTAAATAATTTTTTTCCAGATTTTCCCATTTTTGATTTAATAGATTTTAATCCCGACTTCCAGCCGGATTTGTTCGAGTTCCAACTGGACGGACATTTCCAGCCGAATTTATAATATTGCACAAGAAATATTAAATAAATAAAAAAATGAGTTGAGTCAAAAAAATAATAAACAATACAGCCGTTACATATTTCACAAAAAACAAGAGAAGTGATGTTGTGATTAAGACATTTTAACCTAAAAAAAGTACACTTTTGCTATTTTGTGGAGTTTTTCATAAGGCTTGCTATACATTGGTTTTGCTTTTTAAATTTTGCTATTTCAGATTTTACCTCTTAATCTATCATGGTGAAATTGAAAAAGTTGAGACAATGAATGAGAATCTACAATACTTTCATCAATATTAAAATTTAAGATCTCACATTTTAGTTAATCCATTGATACAACTTAATTGAAAATTTGAAGTTGAGAAAAAAATAAAGTTATTAAATTTTAATAGTAGAAGATAATAAATATTAAAAAATATAATTAATAGATAAATAAATACATTTTTTTGTGGTGAATTAATAAAATGGGACACGAACAATGAAGAACCAAGAGATTTGAGTTTTTTAAAGAACTTTAAATCTATATTAATATATCAAAATCAATTAATTAATTATTATATTTAAAAAATAAATATTTTTTATTAATTTATTAACGGATATCCATATCCGATCCGTTTAATGAATTATCCGATCCGAAATTTTGGTGTCCTTATCGTGTCGATCCGATAAGGATCCATATCCGATAAGCCTCAATCTGTATTCGTTATTATCGTACGGATTCGTGTCAAATTATCGAATCGGATCAAAAATTGTCACCTCTAATTTCAAATGCTGACTTAAATTATTTTTGGATTTTTCTTAAAAATATTTAAGAGTAATTTGAATGAATTCACTTATCTTGTCTACTGCTTTCCACTATCATCGCTTGCATCACAGTTATGCTGATGTGGACAATGATATGGAATTTAAAAAAAAAAAAAAACACTCAATCACCCAATTATTCTGCAATTGCGTGCATAATTGAATTATATTTTCTATAATTTTATTTTAAATTATAAATAAATATATAATTAATCAAAAAATTATATTAAAATTATCATTTTTTCCTGTATAAATAAACCCAATATTGACGTATATTCGAAAACAAACCGAACCTCTTTTTTTACTTACAATAACTTGCATTTTTTATGTAGTAGTAATTCTATTTATAATATATTTTAATTATAATTATGAATTTAAGTTATATTTTGTAGATTTCTAAAACTGAATATAAATTGATATAAATAATATATATTAACAAAATAAATTAAAAATTTGTTGGTCCCACGAATATGCAGTAGAAATCTTTCAAGGTTAAGTCCTTTAAACTAGTAATTATGGCACCAGCTCGGGTTCAAAAATCCAGATTGTTTAGCGAGTCATGAATTATTACTTAACCAATTTACAGTAATATACTCCAACACTTGTGTGTTGGATTTTAAATCCAATGCTAAAATTAAAAAAAAAAAACAGTAGATGACATAAATGATTTATAGAGGTTCAGACCAAACCGTCCTACGTACTCTCTTAAAACATGCATTCTTGAATCACCAAGCAAGAAATTACAAAGAAATCAATTATCTATTGCTAGTTGATGAATGCTCGTGTCTATCAGTCTACTAGCGCACTCGCCTAGTCCTCTGTCATCCAGAACTTCTTCAGGCCTGAAGCGTGGGTGTTGGGAACTCAGTTTCAGTTCACCTCTTAATTTGATGTTTTGATATGTCAAAACTTACTTTAGTATTGAGTTTCTAGAGTACCTAAATGTAATCCTTGTATAAGATTGTTCGAGTTATAATAGACTAGAAACTTAGATGCTCAAGACAGAGCGGCGCAATCAGAAACTGAGTTTCTGGAAGATAAAGCTCGAGATGTTCAGAACCAAGTTCCCATACTTAAAGAGAAGAATCAAAGAGACTTGGAGTTCTGAAGACATATGTTCGTGCTTGAAACTCAGTAAGGCCAGAAACTTAGTTTCTGGAAACTGAGTTTCGCTGAGTATGGTAGAAGTCTATACTGACTTTGGAATGTCAGTTTAGAGGTTCAATATTTCAAAAGCACGTGAAATACAATTGTTCGAAGTCAGACTTTAAGGCATTTCAATGCTAAGTAAAAAAAGTCAGTACGAGGATGTCTCATACTTGGATTCCTCGGACTAAAACTTAGTCTGATAAAAGTTGGTGGAAAGTACACTGCCAAAAGCATAAAGCAGGCGGTGGAGCAGAGCAGAACAAACCAAAAGTATGGGTGATGATTGGACGATATTCCTCTTGTATCTAACGAGTGAAATTATGTGTCTAACAGGAAGAATTCAAATCATCACCCACTCTGCACCTAAAGACTATAAATAGGTTGACATTCAAGCAAAATCACCACCGAAATTCTCATGAAAAGCTAAGTCGACACTCTGCTCAACTTTCTACTCATACTTTTAGAAATTCCATAAGTTCTAATCACGACACTTGAGTTTCCAACTCAAGTTATTCCTTCTGTAGGATTTGAGTCTACAATAAACAACGTGAGTTATCATTTATTTGTTTAGCCGTTTGGATCATTCTTAGGGAATCAAAAACAAATCAGATTGAACAAATCAAGCGAACCCTATGCATGCTCCTAATATTTAATTGCAAAGATGGATCTACAGAATACCTGAACTCCAATGATTGATCTACAGATCTAGATCAGAGATGGCGACAATGGAGTAGATCTGGATGTGGGATCGATCCAAGCTATCTTGTTCCAACAGATCTGATCTGTTCCCTTGTTCCTCGGAAATCTGGTGAGGATACGCTACCGAGTTGAATCGGAGATCCGGAGGAATCGATCACTTCCTCCCAATGAAACAGTCGTCGCCCCTCTCTCTCTTCTCACATAGTTGTGTGTAAAACTAATTAGATCTGAAGAGAGAAAGGTTTATATAGTGCTAGGGTTTACAAAACCCTAACCCTAATGGGCTCTGAGCAGATTGTGGGCCAGACCAGGGACAAAATGCAAATAATAAAGTGGGTCCTCTTTATTAATTAGTTACATGTCCAACCCATAACATAATTAATTAATAAAACATTATTTTAACCTTCACCACGGTAACAATGCTTACTCACCCCTTTATTACCACGTAATTTGGAACGGGTTGCATTAAACTTGAATTATCCACATATTTAAGGTTCCAAACATTCGTTAATTAATTTGGCTTATGACAATTGGCCATAATTAATTAATCAATTATTTCCTGAGTAGTACCACTCACTCCTTTTCACTTATGCCTGAATTAAATAATTCAACCTTCAGGGTTTAGCAAAATGAACCTTGTGAGCTCCTCAGGGAATGTCCCCATCCTAAAGCGGATATGATTACCTACATGTCCAACCTAAGCAGGCCACACACAAACTGCCACACCCAAGATGCAGGTATAAGAGTACATGAAAGACTCGCCACCATAGCAAGTCAAAGTGTGGTCAACTTATGTATGCCCCTTAGCCTTTCAATAGGTTTAAGATCATAACAAGTATCTAGAGATCTGGCTCATTCATATGTCAATTAGAATGGCACATCTCATTGTGATCCCATCAATACATAAAGATGTACCGACACATCAAGTAGCTAGGATAAGCTCACTTATAAATTGATGTGTTGCAGCCTAAACCAACAGTTTATTCAGGGACTGTCTCAGCCGTGATACTGTTTATATTTTGCTAGGTCAAACGATTCATATGATCCTCTGTGATCTCCTACACACCATATGATCATCCCTATAGGCGAGATAATAAGATATTATAGTTCGTATCGTATGTTGTTATATTCAATAGCAACTATGTTGATGTAACACATTTATGAAGACCAATGTATCAAACAAACACACTTAATCATAAATGCTTTTAGTATACAATCCCAACACCTTCCGTGCTAGTGTTTCAAAGCAAGAGGCTAAAGCTAAAAGCTAAAAGATGAATCTATTTACTTGGTGAATATAAATTTTCAAAGTTAAATTCATATGAGTCAATATCCTACTTTGGGTTATTGATTATCACGAGCCTAACCATCATACTGAGTTATGGGAAGAAGAAGAAAACATCCAACCGACCAGGAAGAAGGCTGCAAGGTGCGTCTTCACTTCAACCTGAAGAAGGATTAACTTACAAGGAGTTTCTCGGTAAGTGACGACAGTTGACCGAAGGATGAAGGTTTCTAACAGGCTATCCATAGATCGTAAGATGGCTTGTACATGGAAACTTAGTGGATTTCTAATTAAGTTCGGAAGAGTGGACGTAGGACTTTGATTCCGAACCACTATAAATATCATGTGTCAATTACTTGCTTACTTTAATTTTCTGCATTTAAGTTTCTCAAACTTACATTGAAACTTTCAATACTTGTATGAGTATTGAAGTGTATTGTCTGAAACTTACTTAACATTTCCATGAGCTTAAAACTGACTATTCTGATAACCTGAAATTGAGCCTTAGTCAGTTTTAAAGAAAAATATTAATCTAATCTATTTCCATTTCACAATTATACACTCTGATTTTGGGACTAGTAGTGGGCAAACCACTTGACCTTCAAACTGGACGTTGATCACTGTTATTTCTAACAGATTAATTATAGAAACAGTGGCAAATAAATTTGTAAACCCTAAGGTTATCGATCCAGGGGAATTGTATGGAGAAACTATCCTATATACTAGCTATGATCCTAAGATTCATTGTTTGAGGAATTCAAAATCAGGGTTTTAACTTCGAAAATAAAGATAACGATACTTGAAAATTAAAGGAGTTTTGAAAGCAAATTAAAGGAGCACATATTCTAGGGAAGAACTCTTATTATGGATAACATGTAGGAATCAATTAATTTAACAGGTGGAATACTGCAACAATGCTATATTTCCTTGTTTGGCAAATATAACCTAGATTCCTAATTAGTGACTCATCTCCGCTCGGTCTCAAAGTACACCAAATTAGTCAATCTGATAAGCAAATCAGTTCAATTCCTACATCTAGTACATCTGTTTGGATAGCGTAGATCGTATCATGTATTCCTATTCCCACTATTAATATTCACCTCTCGGTCCTTCTATCAATAGCTACACATCTAAATTAATCGTCACCTCTCGGTCCTTGAATTAATTTAGAATTATAGAATAAGTACAGGAATCATGAACCTAATTAATTAATCCTAACATGCATCCATAATATTATTCAAACCCTAGAACCCGCTAGGGTTTCTAGCCACTCATCGTAGATAGAAATCCAAAAGAAAACATATTAAATTGCATAAACATAAAAGAACTTACAAGAAAAATAAAGGGTTTCGTGTTTTCCAAGTCTCCAAACTCTCAAAACCAAATCGTAGAGCGAAGATATGATAAGGAATACTCAAAAATCGAGTTTAGTAGGCTATTTATAGTGGTGGATGTGTATCCTATCAAATCTAGGGCTAAAGATATGAATAAATCCGAATTTTATCAGATTTTTGCTCCAGAAAACATGCTCGCGTCGACCGCTTCTGATCCACGTCGATCAACGTGAGTTTCTGGACTCCGTCGATCGCTTCTGATTGGCGTCTGTCAACGCAGCTTCTCGCCCCTCCTGCGCGGTCTCACGGTTTTGGCCATAACTTTCTCTTCCGAACTCCGATTGACCCGATTCCAGTTGCGTTGGAAAGCTAACTCAAAGATCTTTCAAATGCTATGCTCCATTAGCTCAGATTCCAACGGTGGAAGAAGTTGTGACTGTTTCTTTGAACATCTGCTGCTCTTGGAATGGGTTTCCATTGAATTTGGCCTAAAACCCTACAAAAACACCAAAACGCGCATAATACCACCTAATATAGACTCATGCACATAATATATATATAAACTCAATAAAACTACATAAAATAGTAGAAAATAATATAGATAAGCGAGTAAAATAATGAGCTTATCAGACGTGAGAGTTTGAGTTCGCCTCAAGAACGTACATACTGTGGTATACACCCGTGATAGTTGCCACCGGATAAGTGACAACTCCAAGATTTTTTCTTACTCATAAAGTAAGAAAAACAAATAATAGCTCTTGCTAGACGCACAAAACCTCGTATTCATGAAAGAACACGAAAAGTTGATAGAATCAGCATGAAAGTTTTAGAATTTGTAAGTTGGTAGCTTTTGAGAATGGCAAAATTTGCAGATGAATGGTCAGTAAGTTTGGTTTGCGAGGCAACCTTCTCAAGGTGGACTGCCACCTCAATTTATAGGCGCTCCTCGGAAGGTTATAATATGTAGCCGTTTGGAGCCATTGTGAGACAAAAGGAACGTGTCATGTCGAAGTCTCACTTTTCTGATTTGCAGTGTCCTTTCTGTCAGAGCAGGTGGACTTTTACTGCGTTGACCAGAATGACTCTTTTAGCCAGCCTGACGAATGTTTGCTGGTTGATTCTTGCGACAAACAAGCTTTTATATACTTCAGACTTTAAGTTCTCCTTTCTTAAAGTCTAATATTAAGAATGTCCTTGCTTGTTCTGGCATGAGTGAGTGTGTCTTCTAACTAGTTGGGAAGCGCCTTGCTGGTGACATCTTGCTGATAAGCTCATTGCTAGTGATCCACCAGTTGGTGGTATCGTGTCAACCAGCTCATCTAAAGGCGCTTTGCTGGTAACAGAGTGTTAGCCAACAATCCATATAAGCTTATTTGCTCGTGAAGAATTCAACCAACAAATTGTTGGTGTATACTGTAAAGCATACTCTTAAGTGAGCTTTGTCATGTATTCATTCTCTTTGATTAAACTGAAATCAATCTGAAATAAATGTTATCACATTGTTGCTTTCTTATGATTGCATGTATATCCACTTATCTTATATTGCAGACAATGTGGTGGGTGCGTCGTCCCACTGAAGATCGCATTGTTGGGTTCCTTATAAGATATAAAACGTATTCACAACTGAGATAATTCTGGATAAACTATCGTTTTAGGTTGTAGTATAAACTTGAGATAACTAGTCTTGGTTATTAGTTTATGCTAGTGCGTGGTGTCGCATTGAATGGATCGCGGTGAGACGTGTTCTTCTGTTCTAACTCTATGAAGAACCAAGGTCTCGGTGACTTTGATAATTCTTAACCCTAGATGTGATATTTAGATACATGCAAATGATTGTTTGTTACTTTGACTTACCATGGGTGAGAATCAAAAGGATGATTCAATATACTCCGTATCTTGGGTAACAACATTATTTGTATGTGTTTATATAGTCACATTAGGGCACCGTGTCCTGGACATCCAGGTTGATGACATCCTCTTAAGGAGTTCATAAGTTTTATCGTATTAAACCCTGCATGTGGAATTTATTCCGATACGATAATAATGTTGAGCGGGTACTACTTAAGGATTAAGATATTAATTAATTAATACTATCAGAGCTTTTAATTAATTAATGGATGTGCGTTATCTTAAACACGGGGAATTATTTAAGTCAAATAGAAGCCCTGATTCACATCGGGATAGGATGGCAGTTGCAACATTAATTCTCTAGTGGAATGAATTAATGTTATAAGTTCAATCTATATTCTGGGCTGAATATATGTGTTTGGACTTATGGGAGGCCCAATCCTATACCTTTTAGAGATCCCTGGCCTGGCCCAACTAGAAACCCTAGAAGATGCCTATAAATAGGATCTTATGGTTGAGAGAAAAACCCTGGTTGTCATTTTCATAAGCTCATGTGTTGAGCGATGGTTAGGGTTTAGTTCTCTCAAACATTGTAGATCTATAGTTTTGGATTGGCACCTACGATTCGGAGGATTGTTGTCCACCCGGTATCCGATCGTGGTTCGTGGGACACAGGCTAGAAGATCTCCAGTGGAATCGATCTTCAAATCTATAAAGATCTATTGGTAATTCTTGACCTCCTTGATTTAATTTAATTAAACCATGTATGTGTACGTTTGGTATCCAACATCGATTGTGGGGACGATCCGCCTTTACCGGCGTGTTCCTTCAATTGGTATCAGAGCCTCGTTCGTGGTTGTTGGCTCTGCCTGAAACGTGCAGTTGGTTAATTGCATTTTAAATCTTTCAAGCATGTCGTCGATGTTCTATATTTTTTTTTTGTTCCTCGTGGCTCCCGATATGTTTTTGGTTTTGGCGCGATGGTTTATTTGCGGTTTGTAATCGTTTTTCACCACGAGAAAATCTGTGGTTAGTGTAGGAAATGATGTAATTTTATTTCCTGTAATTTTGTATCATTTTTTATGTAATTTGATGCGAAAAACGAGATCAAGAATCAAAGAACACGAAGAACAAACATCGACAGAAAACTGTCAAAACTTGTCGCGCAGGCCCTGTTTGCGACTCAGCCGCGGCTCACCGGCGCGTCGGTGGTGATGACCGGCCGTCGGGGGTCGTAGCTGGGATGGCCGGCATCGTGGTAGCGCCAGCGGTCATAAAGAACGGCGAAGGGTGGCGGTGCAGCACCGACTGCAAATCACGCACTCACCTGTGCGCAATTTCCGGCTGGTCTGCAGCCCCTCTTCGCGGCATTCTCGACAATGGCGGGGGCCGCGTGCGGGATCGGTGACGGTTGGATCTTGAAGCCTGGTAAAAGGCGATCAAGATGACGTCGGAGGTTGGCTGGATCGGCAGCGGAGTCGACGGCGGCGAGGGTGTGAAGTCTGGTGGTCGCGCGATAATTCTGGGAATTTCCAGAATTTTCGCGCGACTGTTGCGCGTAGGGGTGGGAATAGGCCAGGCTACCCGACAGGGGCCTTAGGCCTGGCCTACCTAAGGCCTGGTTTGGCCCGGCCTGTTTGACAAATAGGCTAGGCTTGGGCTTTTTAAAAAGCCTACATACATAAACAGGCTCAGACCTAGGCTTCAAATTAGGCCTTTTAAGCCTAACAGGTCGGCCTATTTAAAATAATATATTGTATAAATTATTAATATTTTAATTATTTAATATTAAATATAATATTTATAATTAAAAAAGTAACAAATTAAATTGATTGTTAAATTATTAAACACTTTGTTGGGCATTAAAAATTTATTAATAACTACACATATATATTAGATGGACCGTAGAACATTATATGATATTAACCATAAATATATATCTAAATTATTAAATATTCTAATTATAAACTTCAAAATAAAAATAATATATTAATAAATTATTTAGCATATCTATAATTTTTTATGGTCTAGACTCACTGAAGAATAAGAACTATCAACATTAAATAATAAGATAAACTTAATATTTAAAATTATATATTTATTTATATTATAAAAATAAAAAAATAAAAAATTTATTATATAGGCTGAAATAGGCCTTAAGTAGGCCAAAGATCCGGCCTTCATAACTAAATAGGCCAGGCCTGGGCCTTTATAAAAGCCTATTTGGATTAATAGGTCAGGCTAAGGCCTATGAAATTTTTGGTAGGCCCAGGCCTATCAGGCCGAAGCCTGGCCTGGCCTATTCCCACCCCTAGTTGCGCGGGCCCGTTTTCTTCGCTCGATCGGCGGCGATCCCGGCGTGGATCGCCGGTGCTAGCGGTTGGAAATGGTAGACCTTGCTTCAGACTTCAATGCCCAATGGTTGAATGGCGTTGATGGCGGCGGAATTAGCGGCAATCACCACATGAAAACAGCTGCACACAAGAATCTCGCGATTCTGTCTGCGTGTGAGCTGATTTCGCGCGTTGATTGGAGGCTATTTCGGGTCGTATCCACAATTCCAACGACATGATCTAACGTTCCATACTTAGGGCTTCAATGCCCAGTAGGTTTGGGAGGTTGATGATCGATTATGACGGCGCCATAAAACCCTAATTTTCTGGGTTGAAAGCATGTAGGTGGACATTTTTTCGTGGTCATTTGGAGGCTTTCCATTTATGGATTTCCAGTACCAATGACATGGAATTGTAGTCCAAACCTAGGGCTTTAAGGCCCAGTAGGTTACCGGCATGATTGTCGTTGGAATCGATGGGAACGAAGGCGAGAAAAGTGCCCTGTGCACTGGTTTTTTCGCCCAGGCTGCTCAACTAGCCATTTTCTTCGGCCAATTGGCGGCGATTCGAGCGTGAATCTCCAGTGTCGTTTGTTGGAGATGGAAGTCTAAACTTTGGTCTTCAAAGCCCATTAAGTTTCGGTCGTTGACTGTGCGTCGTTTCGGTAGCAACGGTGGCTCGAAAAAGGCCATTTGCAGTAAATTCAAAAGCCCAAATTTGAATTGTTCAAGGCCCGGATCCGATTTGAAGACCCATTTGAAGAGCTGTATATCAAATATTCATGTAATAGAATAAGTAGATATGCAGGTACACATCTTGGGGCCACGAGGACATTTTATTTGTTCTTGCATGATGTGTGTTTAATTTTCTAAGCATGTTGTATGTTTTACATGTTAGGAGCATGCTAGGATTTATTTAATTCTTTATAGCATGTGTCAAAAACCTTCAATTTAAAATGACTAAGTGAGTTAAAATAAATTTTAATTAATTTATTTAGGCCTTCACAATTGGTCTTATAAGTGATTATGGATGTTGTTCGCGGGACCCTGGGAGTCTCCCCTAGAGGATACAACATTCACTGGTTCACTGGATAAGACTTCTAATAAAAATGAATTTTATCTTTAAATGAAGTGCGTGGCACTCGCGGGACCCTGGGAGTCTCCCCCTAGAGGATGTGTCATTCATGGTTCATTGGTAAATGTTTAATTCAAGATAACCTTAATAAATTATTTACAAGTGATGTAAAGTCCTAACGGTAAGGTCATCAATTGTAAAATAATTTTCTTTATGGTTAAATTGTGGTCATCACTTAGATGTGAATTTCTATATAACTCCCCAACGGAGTCCCTGTTTTAATTCACATGGCCAGTTAAATGGTCCGACTATTAATTCCATTCGTCATAAAGTAGAGGTTGACGTGATATTGAAATTAAAGATAGTTTGTCTGGTCAATGGATATGTGTGTAAACGTCCACCCACCATGGCTTGCATATATATTTGTTGGGCTGTTGGAGGTTGCATTAAACATTGGTTTTGAAGGTTTCCATGTTTTATGCTTCAATTAATGTGATTTAAATGCTTACGTGTTTGCATTTAATTTATTTCAATGATCATCATGTCGTTTAATCCACTTATGACTATTCTCAATCAAAACAAGCTTACAAGTCCAAACTATTTGGACTGGAAAAGAAATCTGGATATTGTACTGGTTGCTGATGAGTACAAATTTGTACTCAACACACCTGCTCCAGGACCTCTGAGTCCTACTTCTACTGAAGAGCAAAGGGAGGCACACAAGAAGTGGAATAAGGCTAATGAGATGGCTCGTTGTTACATTTTGGCTTCTATGTCAAATGTGTTGCAGCAACAGCATCAGAATATGCCTAATGCTTCTGATATTATGTTGAACCTCCATGAACTCTTCGGTGAGAAGGATATGTCTGCTCGGTTTGAGGCAATGAGGAAGATTATGTCTACCTCTATGCCTGAGGGAGTGTCCGTTAGAGATCATGTTCTCTAGATGATGGAATATCTTCATGAGATTGATCTTCTAGGTGGAAATATCGATAATGATTCAAAAATCGATATGGTTCTACACTCACTTCCTAAATCTTTTGAGAACTTCCGCTTGAACGTGATCATGGGTAAGAAGGAGTACACTTTGGCTGAACTCCTTACTGAATTGGTTGCAGCGGAAGGTCTCATGGGTAAGGGGTCACAGGCTCTAGTTTCTTTTAAGGCATCCTCTTCTTTGCCTCACGGCGGTAAGAAGAAGAAGCCTAATAATAAGAAAAAGGGCAGTGGGAGCAAACGAGTAGCACCTTCTGGTGGTGTAGCACCTTCTGGTGGTGTCAAGAAACTAAAGGGAAAGTGCTACAAGTGCAACCGGTCTGGGCATTACAGATCTAATTGTCCCCTCTTGAAAAAGGGTAACTCGGGTATGTCTTCTGCTTTAGTTGTTGAAACATGTCTTGCGGCTTGTTCTACTATCTCTTGGATAGTAGATACTGGTGCCACTGATCATGTTTGTTTTTCTCTGCATGGTTTTAAGCAGACAAGGCAACTGAATGAAGGCGAGATTACCGTACGCTTGGGGAATGCTGCAAAAGTGGCGGGTGTTGCAGTGGGAGATGTGCACTTATCTTTTTCAGATAATGTTTTAGTTTTAAAAGACGTTTTATATGTGCCTAGTTTTCGAAAGAATTTAATTTCAGTTTCGAAACTGTTTTCGAATGGATATTCTGTTATTTTTAATAACAATGTAGTTATTATGAAAAATAACTCTTTTATCTGTTCTGGCATGTTGGAAAACTCTTTGTATACTATCACTTGTGCATATCATACTGTAACTAAAACTCATGCATCTTCATCATCTAAAAGAAAAGCTTCTTCTCTGTTGAATCAAACATATCTTTGGCATTTAAGATTGGGTCATATTAATCTAAGGAGGATCCAAAGACTGGTAAGTAGTGGATCATTGGAGTCTCTCCAAGTTGAACCATTCTCAGTCTGCGAATCCTGTTTGGAGGGAAAAATGACTTCCAGGCCTTTTAAGGCTAAAGGAAATAGAGCCAAAGATGTGTTAGAATTGATTCACTCTGATTTGTGTGGGCCTATGTCCATTCAAGCAAGAGGTGGTTTTGAGTATTTCGTGACTTTCACGGATGATTACTGATATGTGTGTAATTTGCATGATTTTTGGGATGTGAATTGAATGAATTGGTGAGAATTTGGTACATAAATCACACACATATCTCTTCTTTTCTTGATTTTCCTTCACTTGGTGTTTTGGAGTTGTTTTGTGTGTGCAGGATGTGAAAAAGGTGAAAAAATGCGAGTTTTGGAGCTAAATTGAGGCCAAGGGCGAAGCACATCCCGTTAGGGACACACACCTCCCGTTCGGGACAAGAAAGAAAGAAATTGCTGAAAAGTCGAAGCCGGTCCCGCTCGGGACGGCTTGGTCCCGCTCGGGACCGATGCTCGGGAGGCACCAGTGCGTTCGGGATACG
>JAPKLW010000496.1:135170-156515 GCA_026898455.1 Plectranthus barbatus
TCTTCGTGTTCGATAATTTTTTACTTGATAAAAAATACTGCAATCAATTACTCAAGGTTTGGATACATTTACTTGATGCGCCGCAAGTCTGAATGCTTTGACAAGTTCAAAGAATTTAAGGTTGAAGTGGAGAATCTGCAATGTAAAAGTATCAAGTCACTACGATCTGATCGGGGTGGCGAATACCTCAGTGCTGAATTTAGGCAATACTTATTGGATAATGGGATTACATCTCAATTGTCTGCGCCTGGTATTTCGCAACAAAATGGCGTAGCAGAGAGAAGAAACAGAACTCTATTAGATATGGTTAGGTCGATAATGAGTTATGCCACTTTCCCTACTTCGTTTTGGGGTCATGCCTTGGAAACAACGGCGTACCTTCTGAACTTTGTACCTTCTAAATCGGTTCCAAAGACTCCAATAGAACTGTGGACTGGGCGAAAGCCTAGCTTTAGCCACATTCGAGTTTTGTTGGGAAACTATTCCTAAAATCTCCCTTAGGATTTATTTGTAAAAGGTTTTGTTGAATCAAACCTTAGCATTTGGTCGATCATTTGCTGAACTATAGATAAGTCTAGCATATCATGTAATGTCCTGTATAGGTCATCTATTGAGTTGTAATAGATTAGCAGACATCGAAGGAAGGCGTTTGCTAGAAGACATGCGCTATTCCTAGCAGACATCGAAGGAAAGCGTTTGCTAGAAGACATGCGCTATTCCTAGCAGACATCGAAGGAAAACGTTTGCTAGAAGACATGCGCTATTCCTAGCAGACATCGAAGGAAAGCGTTTACTAGAAGACTTACGCAATTCCTAGCAGATATCGAAGGACAGCGTCTGCTAGAAGACATGTGTTAGCAGAATGCTAAGGTTTTAGCATTCGCTAATAAATCCTGAAGGATGCTAGCAGAATAGAAGTCAAAGGTTTGAGTGTCAATGGAAATATTCAGCAAATCAAGACAAATAGCAGATCGCTGATGACCATTAGCAGAGCAGAATGTCAAAGGCTGAAGCCTTACTGCCGTTCTGACAAAAAGTACACACAAAGGACGAGACTTTCCCGAAGTAGCTCGGAAAGTACAGATCAAGAACAAAAAGCGACTGAACAAGTCTTATCACTCTCGGACAAAAGAGACGTTGTGTCTAACAGATATGGAGATTCAAGATTTGAATCTCCAACTATAAAAGGAAGGTCCAAAAGAGAGAATCACTACTGCTTTTCTCACTTCAGACATTCACGAACACTCAAGCAAAAGATTCCTTTGACAAAGTGAACAGAGAAAAAGTAGTCAGTTGAGAGCCTTGTGAAAGAATATTAAAAGCTCTCAACAACCAGAAGTGTCGCTCATTGATTTACTGACACCCCATTGAAGATATTCTTGATTGCATTCAAGAATTCTCAATCATTGAGATTGCTTTCTTTTCAGAAAGAATCTAACAGTCGAACACCTAAAAAGGTCTAGACTCAGACGGGCACTTAGCCGTATTCAAGGAAAGTCAGGAAGTGACTATAAAACTTCCAAATCAGGCAAGGCTGGAGTTTCGAAGGTGTGCCCTTGACCCAGCCGAACCAACATCTGAGGAGTTCAGGTTATCGGAGGATAGCTGTGAAGTAAACTGGCCAAAAGCTCACTGCCTACTTAACTGTAAAAGGCGAATCCTTGTAATCTGTATACTTACTTAGTGAATTCTTAGCGTATCGGCTAAGGAGTGGACGTAGATCTTGTTGGATCGAACCACTATAAATACTGTGTTCCTTTACAGTTACATTGCTCATAAGATTTGAAACCTAGCAATCATATTGCTAGTGTATAACTGTGAAGAAACTTAATCTATCTCTGAGCTTAACTAACCTTGAAAGGTAAAACGTAAAGTGTAAGTGACAATTTATTATTCCGCTGCATTTCGTGAGCTTATCTAACACGACAACTCTGAAAATTAAGGACCAACAAGTTTGGGGTTGCCCGGCACATGTGCTGGATAAGGAAGCAGATAAGTTGGCACCTAGAGCGGAAGTACGGTTGTTTATAGGATATCCTAAAGGTACGAGAGGCGGTTATTTTTATAGTCCCAAGGATCAAAGGGTAGTGGTGAGCACCAACGCCCGATTCTTGGAGGAAGACTATATAAGTGAGCATAAATCCAAGAGTGAGATTATTCTTAATGAGTTGAGAGGAGACAATGGTACACCGAGTGTACTAAGTGATATACCACAAGAGGCTACACAACGTGTTGACTCTAATGTACCTACACAGGTACTGCCTCGTCGCAGTGGGAGGGTTGTTCTTCAGCCTGATCGTTTCATGGGTGTGGGAGAGTCTTCGGACTTGGTCCATATTGGTGAACATGAAGCAAACGATCCCTGGACTTACAAAGAGGCAGTCCAATATATAGATGCAACATCTTGGCATAAGTCTATGGATTCTGAAATTGAATCTATAGATGCTATGGGTGTGGACGACCTTACAGACCTTCCTGAAGGCAAAAGGTCCATTGGGTGTAAGTGGGTCTATAGGCGTAAGAGAGGATCTGACGGAAAAGTCATTGCCTTTAAAGCACGGTTGGTGGCGAAGGGATTCACTCAAAGAGAGGGAATCGATTACGATGAAACCTTCTCACCGGTAGCTATGCTAAAGTCGATCCGTATACTCTTATCCATAGCAAATTACATGGACTATGAGGTTTGGCAAATGGACGTCAAGACAGCTTTCCTTAATGGAAATCTGGATGAAGACATCTATATGCGTCAACCTGAAGGTTATGTAAAGAAAGGCCAAGAGCATCTTGTATGGAAGCTAAAGAAGTCTCTTTATAGACTTAAGCAAGCTTCTAGATCTTGGAACATTCGCTTTGACGAAGTGATCAAATCCTTTGGATTTGAACAGTGTCAAGATGAAAGTTGTGTGTACAAAATGAGCAATGGAAACGTGGTGGTATTCTTAGTACTGTACGTAGATGATATTCTTCTTATTGGCGACAATATGAAGGTATTATCGGACGTAAAGGTGTGGCTGTCGGAACAGTTTCAGATGAAGGATTTGGGAGATGCTGCGTACATTCTTGGTATTAAGGTCATTCGTGATCGAAAGAAAAGAATGTTGAGTCTGTCCCAAGCTGCCTATATCGATACTGTTATTGCCAGGTTTAGCATGCAAAACTCCAAGAAAGGATTGTTGCCTTTCCGACATGGAGTTCCTCTATCTAAGGACATGTGTCCCAAAACGCCAGATGAGATAGAGGAGATGGCAAAGGTTCCTTATGCTTCAGCTGTAGGAAACCTTATGGATGCTATGCTCTGTACTAGACCTGATATCTGCTATGCAGTTGGCATGGTGGCAAGATATCAATCTAACCCTGGTCAGGGGCACTGGACTGCGGTAAAACATATTCTCAAGTATCTGAAAAGAACTCGTGATTATATGTTAATTTACCAATCAGATAGTCTGACCCCTTTGGGTTATTCAGATTCAGATTTTCAAGCTGATCAAGATAAGAGAAATTCCACCTCGGGTTATGTGTTTACCTTGGGAGGCGGGGCCATATCATGGAGAAGTGTGAAGCAGAAATGCATCGCGGACTCCACCATGGAAGCTGAATATGTGGCTGCCTCAGAGGCTGCGAAAGAAGCTGTCTGGCTTAAGAGCTTCTTGTTGGACTTGGAGGTCATTCCGAGTGTGCCGAAGTATATCACAATTTATTGTGACAACGCTGGCGCGGTAGCAAACTCGAAAGAACCTAGAGCCCACAAGGCAAGCAAACACATTGAAAGGAAGTACCACATTATACGAGAAATCGTAAAGAGAGGTGACGTTTGTTGTGGAAAAGATTGCGTCATTGAATAACCTGGCTGATCCTTTCACGAAGACTTTGACAACTAAGATCTTCGAGAAACACGTGGAGGGTCTTGGTTTACGATACATAGCAGCTACACTTTGAGTCTAAGTGGGAGAATTGTAATGACATGTGTGTATACTAAAAGTTTAGCTTTAGTATAAGTGGGAGATTGTTGGTGTATACTGTAAAGCAAACTTTTAAGTGAGCTTTGTCATGTATTCATTCTCTTTGATTAAACTGAAATCAATCTGAAATAAATGTTATCACATTGTTGTTTTCTTATGATTGCATGTATATCCACTTATCTTATATTGTAGACAATGTGGCGGGTGCGTCGTCCCACTGAAGATCGCATTGTTGGGTTCCTTATAAGATATAAAACGTATTCACAACTGAGATAGTTCTGGATAAACTATCGTTTTAGGTTGTAGTATAAACTTGAGATAACTAGTCTTGGTTATTAGTTTATGCTAATGCGTGGTGTCGCATTGAATGGATAGCGGTGAGACGTGTTCTTCTGTTCTGACTCTATGAAGAACCAAGGTCTCGGCGACTTTGATAATTCTTAACCCTAGATGTGATATTTAGATACATGCAAATGATTGTTTGTTACTTTGACTTACCATGGGTGAGAATCAAAAGGATGATTCAATATACTCCGTATCTTGGGTAACAACATTATTTGTATGTGTTTATATAGTCACATTAGGGCACCGTGTCCTGGACATCCAGGTTGATGACATCCCCTTAAGGAGTTCATAAGTTTTATCGTATTAAACCCTGCAGGTGGAATTTATTCCGATATGATAATAATGTTGAGCGGGTACTACTTAAGGATTAAGATATTAATTAATTAATACTGTCAGAGCTTTTAATTAATTAATGGATGTGCGTTATCTTAAACACGAGGAATTATTTAAGTCAAATAGAAGCCCTGATTCACATCGGGATAGGATGACAGTTGCAACATTAATTCTCTAGTGGAATGAATTAATGTTATAAGTTCAATTTATATTCTGGGCTGAATATATGTGTTTGGACTTATGGGAGGCCCAATCCTATACCTTCTAGAGATCCCTGGCCTGGCCCAACTAGAAACCCTAGAAGATGCCTATAAATAGGATCTTATGGTTGAGAGAAAAACCCTAGTTGTCATTTTCATAAGCTCATGTGTTGAGCGACGGTTAGGGTTTAGTTCTCTCAAACATTGTAGATCTATAGTTTTGGATTGGCACCTACGATTCGGAGGATTGCTGTCCACCCGGTATCCGATCGTGGTTCGTGGGACACAGGCTAGAAGATCTCCAGTGGAATCGATCTTCAGATCTATAAAGATCTATTGGTAATTCTTGATCTCCTTGATTTAATTTAATTAAACCATGGATGTGTACGTTTGGTATCCAACATCGATCGTGGGGACGATCCGCCTTTACCGGCGTGTTCCTTCACAAATCTCCTAAAGCTTGTAAATAAGCACCTATTACAACTCGATTATTCATATACAAGACATTACAAGTTCGAGCTAATCTAGCTAAACACACTAATCTAGTGGTGTGTTTGACTATCACGACATCATATAAGGAATGGATTCATAACAAAAATTCCTAACAAAAATAAAATAGAATATAGATTGTGTGAAAGTCATTGATGCAAGTAAAATTAAATTAAATTATAAGTTGTACATGTGGATGAGAGATAAATTAATATTTTATTAAAAAGTTTGATTGTTGAGTTTATCGTGGTGAATGTTGATAGCTTAACGGAGGTATACATACCCCTTCAATTAGTTTATAAAAAATAGTTTTTCATGTATCCTACTATTATATCATAATATTGTATTAGTGTACTTGTGTAGTTGTGTTATATTTTAATCAACACACATAAATTGAACGCATGTGCAAACTTAACAACCAAACAAAGCATGGCAGGAATAGATGAAAATTTTAACATGCTGAAGACCTCCAGATTTTAATTCAAATGATTAAGAAATATCAATTTGTTGCAATTTATCATGTTTATAGAAATACTTCTAGGTCAGTTTATGATATTGCTCAATTTATTGTACATTTCACTCATCAAATGACTTGAAAAAATGAGTTTCCTAAATTGTTGAACAATGTAGTGAGACTATGTCTAATTTATAAAAATTCGTACTTTTTATCTTAAAAAACAAACAAACAACCAATCTATCTATACTAATACTAAAGCAAAGAAGTAGTTATAAAACAAAAAAGGAGGGAACAATTATTTAAGTAAATAAATTATTAGTTTATTTTATCAAGATACATTATGATATAATTAAATAATTATTACTTAATACAAATTATTATAATTAAATTTGTCTAATAAATATCTCAAATTTTGTTTTTGATTTCTATATCCTATAATAATCAATAAAATATTTTTTTATCAAGATCTAAATAATTTATAATTGGGTCACTTATATAAATTTATTTATCACTGACTATAAAGAAATTCATTATAAACATAGAAAATTGGATGGTGATTACCAAATAAAATTGTTTTAAAATTATAATTTTTGAATATTGTAAATAATAATACTTACCAATAATATAAATAAATTAATATGACATTAATAAGTCTATTTTATATTTATATATATGTATATAATTTTTATAAATCCGGTATAGATTCATTTTTATAATTTAAAATACAACAATATATAACATATATTATAACAAGCAATAAGTAACGCATCAATATAATTATGTATAAAATTATAGAAATTTATATATAAAATTATATTCGTAACTACAGTGAATATCACACTTTTTTTTTTCAATTCTTATACCCTCTATATTTTAAAATCACTAGATTACAATCAATTAACTTTTAAAATGTAGGTACATCACTTTGATTTTTTTTCTTTTATTTAATTTAGTATTTATTATTTTATGTTAAAATATATAAAATGTGTTCATCAGTTTGATTTTTTTTATTGTACTTCTTTAGTGTTTTCGATATGTTAAAAAATATAAAATATGGGAAAATCAATGATTTTTTATTTTATTTTATTTAGCATTTTTAATGTAAAAAATATAAAACATTGGTTGAGCAAGTTGAAAATGTGTACTGATAATCATATCTATTGACCACACAACTATTATATGTATAATATTTAATTTATATTGTGACGTATATTAGTTACCTAAAATTATAAATATAATTTATTACATTATATCCTTTTAACAATATCTGAATTTAATAAGATTGTGCAACACAAGTGAAATACTAGTAATTAAAAAATGACAAAATAGTACCCTGTTGTGAATATTTTAAAGAAAAAAGAGAAAAAAAGGAAAATGAATCCAAAATTAAGAAATGACACAAATAATTAGCAACACTAATCTCAATTATATAGAGAGATGACACCCCTCTATTTAAACTATTCTGTCTTATAAAGTAAAACAAATTCTGTTTTGAGTCGAAATCTCAAATTATTCGCATGGAATCAAAAAAATTATCTGGTTTATGGACAAATTTATTTCTATACTAATGTAGACACTATTTAAAAGTAACCACACAAAACAACTCGTAAAAATGTATATATATAATATATTAAGCTAGTTAATAATTTGATTATTTATGCATAATTGTATAAACTAAAGTTTTTTTTTTTCAAATTTGGAACAAAAAAATACACGTTTTCTTTATATATGCGCGCGTTTGTCGTTATGCGTGTGAGTAATGAAAATGAATTTTAAATCATGTTTTGCTTAAAGACTTTTGGTGGACCGAGCATTCTTAATGGGAGAGTGTTTTCCCGTCAAATCAGGAGAGATTATTAGAATGACTGGCAAGTAGGAAGTGGAAAATTTCAAAGAAAATCACTTCGCAATAACCAAGGCGAGCTAGGCTTTTATTCCGCAAAAACAGCGTCTCTGATTGGGAATTCAAATATCAAGTTGATCCTTTTGGTGTTTTGATTTGATTCTCAAAGCACTTCGCAATGTCTGGGTATGCCCTCAACTTCTTTCTCCTATTTTTCATGTTTCCAAGATTCAGTTTTGGTTTTTCTTGAAATCGTTATTATATAGATGGAAAAAAAAGTTGAGAGTTACCATTTTTCAGTAGTTGAATCTTGAAGTGGCACCGGATTCTTGCCACTAGATTCTTTTTCTTGTGTAAAGTTGGAATTTTGTTTTGACCCGTTTTGTCAAAAAGTCTTCATCTTGTGTAGTGCAACTTGAACCTTGGAGTCTGAACTGTGAGTTGAGTTTGGGCCGATTGTAGGGAGTGGTATTGCATTTAGAACTAGTTGAAAGTTTGTAGCTTTTATGGAGGCTTTTCATTTTTTTTATTCTTAGGGTTTTCTATTGCATTTAGGCCGATTGTAAGGTTTGGGTAGTGGCTGTTTCCAGTTGATACCAGTTTCTTGGATTTATTTGCTTAGAGTTTCAAAGAGAAGGTCATTGGATGTGTGCATTCAAGTTTTGTGTTTATATTTATATGTTTTGATTGGAAATGAGTTACATCTATATTTCATTTTCGGATTGTTTCATGGATGAATTCAATTTCCAGGTTTATTCACTTGTTATGCAGTTTGTGGCAGTCGAAGAAAGTGTTTTTTTAGATGATCTTTGCATGTTGGACTATCTTACAATATTTCTTCAAGTAGGCCAAATACAAAATTGACAAATACATTCTTATTTTTGGTATTATGATACAAGAAATAGTGAATGCTTACAGAATTAAGTTCATCCCTTGGCTTGTGTAATGCGTACTCGAATCTTTGACTGGGCTTCCCCCTCTTACTGAGACTGAAGAAATTTCGTGTGACAGATCCTTTGGAGTTTTTGGATACACCCTCATTGGTCATTCAACTTCTTCATTGGCTAGTCAGCTAATTAAAAGGGTCTAACTGTTTGCAAAGAGTTTTTATTTTGTGCATTGCATGGTAGACTTATAATTTTCTTAAAAAAGGCCCTAATATTATCCTGTTTTGGGGATTATGATGAAATGAATGCTGAATGCTTATTGTGTCTTTCAACAACCACAGTGGCTAATTTGCAAGTAATGAGGGTAACATTTCCAAAATGATTACTAATGACAGACAATTGATGCGTGACGTGTGTAATTTTTCATTAAGTTTTCCTTTTTGCTTTTTATCTTATTCTTCGAGGCAAAGGTCATATACTAAAAAATTCTTTTGGAATATGCTTATGGGAATAAGTCTGGTCCTCGATCTTCAATTTTGATACTATCAAATCAGTGAAAAAAATAGCAGAATTACCGTTTTTCATGCACATGCACTCGTGTGTGTATCTGGGATATAATGGGGCTTCTTATTGGAAGCTAATGAGTGTGAAGGTAGATTGAAAAGATGGAAGTGATTATGGTTGTCCGAAATAACCAAGTAAGGCATTAAACATTATGCTACCTTTTACTGAAGAATATATACTCTTTGTTAGCCATTATACTTAGAGTGAAGTTTGTTTGTTGCAACATAAGATAATACCTACACAATCTAACTGAAATCAGGCCACAACAATCTGTGATTTCGACTCGTACATGTAGTATGTTTTGCTGCGTGAAATTCTTTCACAAAGCCTACTTGCAATTATCAAGATTTGCTGGCAGTATTTGATGCTACCTATACTTAGTTCCCACGAAACTGTAATAAATATTGAACCTTCTTGTTTAATTGCTGTTTGTCCTCATCGATGGTGCCTTTTTTACTCCCCACATATTTCTTCTTCTGTCAATAAGTTTGGAGAATCATGTAGGTTTGCCTTAGCTTGTTCTGCTTTTTCCTGTGCTCGAACAGTTATTGATCACAATTTGTTTTGGAGATATGCAGGCCATCATGGTTGGTTGACCCAAACAGAATCGCTACTAAAATTAGGAGCGCCTCCGGTGCCAATCCAAGAGAAATCCAATGGAAAAGCAACCCGACGAAAAGTTGCCCCAATTGCCATTATGTCATGGACAACAGTGATGTATATTGCTTTTCATAAATTATTTCTTGCTTTACTCCATGCTTAGTTGCTCAGTTATCACTCCATTTCTCTTGTAATATGTCCAGTGCTTGTTTGAGATTAATCCATGCACATCATAATCCGAAAATGGATTGATTCTCAGCCGATGTTTCTCACTTTTCAGGTCCCTCATGCATGGCCTGGATTGCCCCGTGGCGTGAAATTTGATCCTAGTGATCAAGAAATTATTTGGCATCTACTTGCAAAGGTTGGTATTCAGAATTTCAAACCTCACCCCTTTATCGATGAATTCATTCCTACAGTTGAAGAAGAAGATGGCATTTGTTATACCCATCCTCAGAATCTGCCTGGTATATGTTGCCATGCAATTTCTTCTTTTATTTCTCTATCTTCCCCTGCCCCGATATTTGGTTCGTTACATCTTTTTATCATAAACACGCAGGTGTAAAGCAGGATGGAAGTGTATCACACTTTTTTCACAGAGCAATCAAAGCATACAGTACTGGGACTAGGAAACGTCGAAAGATTCATGGTGATGATTCTGGAGATGTTCGTTGGCATAAAACTGGCCGGACAAAACCTGTATTACTGGATGGTGTACAGAGAGGATGTAAGAAGATCATGGTTCTCTACTTGAGCCCGGTTCGAGGTGGGAAGGCTGAGAAGACTAATTGGGTGATGCATCAATATCACCTCGGCACAGGGGAAGACGAGAAAGAAGGAGAATATGTAATCTCAAAAGTGTTTTATCAGCAGCAGCAGCTGGGCAAACATATTGACAAGGGGGAAGAAGAAATTCCTGAAGCCATTTGTACGACGTCTGCTAAGGTGGATCCTGTCACTCCAAAGTCCGTGACCCCCGAACCTCGTCTGGAAAGGAGTCCCTCCAATTTTGAGACGCTGCAAGATCCTATAATTCCTGCAATGGAGGTAAATTCTACTTAATTATCATTTTTCCAGCTTTTAGATAAATGAAGTTCTGAAATGTTTTCCAATGCTGGTGATCTAGCATCACGAGAACATTATGGTCGAAGAGCTGGCAACGTCGTTTGAGCAATGCAACGATGAACATGTGAACAACGACGATGGTGAACATGTGAACGACGACGGTGATGAGGTGGCGGAGAAGAGTGGCGATGAGGAGAACAGATGGTGGGAAAATGAGTCACAGTATTTGCTGAGTTCGCAACAACTGGTGGAAGGGCTATCTCTGTGCGACGAGTTTCTGCAAAGCCAGTCCCCGGGCAGGGACGAAGGTGGAAACGGTGAGGAACAGCAGAAAGGGAAAGCTCTCTCATCGGAATATGCTCGTTTAGGAGCAGAGGACTTGAAAAGGGACTTGGAGGAGTGCCAAAACATGGCTGCTGATCCAGCAAACATTGAGCTCGACACCCCGCCTGATTTTCGCCTGAGCCAACTTGTGACTCCCTCTCCCTTCTCATCTCCCTTCATTTGTTTGATACTGGATTGACATTATTCTTGAATTGTGGCAGGAGTTTGAGTCTCAGGACAGCTACATCGCGTGGGGCGGGAGCTTCCGAGGAGGGAGGATGATCGACTAGAGCCCAGGCTCACCTCTGCCTGCTTATTTTGGTGAAGAACAACACTTCCTTTTGATGATTGGTGGAACAATCTGGAGTGGTATGTAAAGTTTGGTCATTTTCTGCTAATACTTTGATATTACAGACCAACTTTCATCTTCAACTATTTTGTATTGCCCATGGGGCTGGATCAATCCAAGTGGTCTGCACTAAATTATGGTAATATTCATATAATATTAAATCATTTGACATATGTGTTATTTTTATTGTCTTTTTTGAAGAGAATGTTGGAGTTATTTGTAGTCAAAAGTATTATTTACGGGGCGTTTGGTATAAGTATCGGAATCACTATGGGTATGAGTATAGTTATGAGTTTGATAGTAAAGTAAATGGGTATCGGTTTAAGCATTACAATAAAGATGTTTGGTATATAAAATGGGTTTGGAATCATTTTAAATTATTTAAGTTCATATATTAAAAAAAATAAATAAATAATACACAAATAATAATAATAATTAATATGATAATAAAAAATAAAATAATATTAAAACATATGAATAATAATATATAATTAAAATAATATTATGTAATATATTTATTTTTTTATTTTACTAAAATATAATAATAATATAGAATTATAACAATATTATATATTGTAATTAAGATTATATAATAACACATTTATATATTAATTATAATTTCATATAATATCATGATTAATTTCATATATTATCATGATTAATGTAATATTTTATAATGACATCATAATTATATAATTATATTAAGATTAGTAATATCTAATAAAATATAATTATAATAATATATTTATATATTAATTAAAATTTTATATAATATCATAAATAATGTAATATTTAATATTATAATATTTTATGAATATCTTAATTAGTATATTATGGAAATTAAAAAAAATTGAGCATAGAATTTGGGAATGGAATGAAACCCTCCAACATAAGAGGGAATGGGAATTTCCTAATTTTTGGGAATCAACTCATTCCAATGGGAATGATATACCCGGTAACCAAACGGTGGGTTTCAGAATTATTCTATTCCCTGATTCCGAAACCTACCAACCAAACACCCCCTTAGACTATCAGAGTACTGACCTGATAAACCAGGTCACAAATAAAATATTATTATATAAATATTAAAATAAATACATAGCATGAAAAAGAATGTAACCTAGTTTGTCAGATAAAAAGTTTAACCGGTCATTCTCTCTCCACTTCACACACACGCAGCACAATTTTTTTATTTCATTGCTTTTCTTTTCTGTTTTTCTTTTTTATTTCATTGCTTTTCTTTTGTGTTTTTTCTTTTTTTAAGTTTTGTTTAATAGGAAGGTCTTGGGTTAGGCAGACCTAAACGATTTAGGCGGGTTTTATCCATTAACCCAAGCCCAAACCCATATAATATACTCTAATTGGGATTAATAAACCCTATTTGGGATGGGTCAACCCATTTGAGTAGGATAAAACCCGTCTAAATCATTTAGGCCTGCCTAACGCAAGTTTTTGCCTTGTTTAATATATTTAGATTGGATATTTATTTGACTTATTATTATTTCTAAAATTATATTAACTAAAATGTTTAAATAATATAAAAACAAAATGTACGACCACAATTAAAATTTATACAACTTATGTTTTATATATTTTAAATAAATATTAAAAATGCATCAAATTTTTTTTAAAAAAATTCTTATGAATCTAGCCTAATGTTAATATACATTAATATACTACAAAAAAAAAATCATTTTTTAACTATACTGTATATGTTCTTTGTCAATATGACTTTTATTTTGTATAAATTATCGTCATTTTTATTTATTATGAATTTAAAATATTTCTAGTTATTTATTAAAAAGAGAAAAATATTATTTTAATTAAAAAATTAGGTTGAGTAAGGTCACTGATGGGAGAGGTAAATAATATTAGGTTGTACCGTTGTAGGTTGTTTAGTGGAGAATAAATATGAATATTTTATTAGATGGTTGGGTCATAGTTCAGTTACTGATGAGGATAGTCTTAATACCAAATCAGAAGCTAGATTTAGAAATTTGAGTTCATTAATATTGACTTCCAAACTTTACATATATAGCCAAAATCGTGAATTATGACCGCTTAAATCACGGAAGTATTCGCTTAAATTATTGTATGAAACTCGTACACATCGATCACAATAATAATATTGGTGGGTGTTCATTGAAATAATAATATATTATATATTTTATTAAATAATTTTATGATTTAAAAATTAAAAAATATAATAAGTAAATCATTTGTTATTAAATAATATATTATTTTTATTATTAAATGTTTTGATATTAAAATTATATAATAATTTATAAATTAAAAAATAAATATTAATAGGGCTCAAATAATAGACCCTTATATAGCTAAAAGTCAGCCTACAAAAATTCCTATCATAGATAATACTAGATTGAACTCAAGTCTTTTTATATTCTTACTCTTATTAATAGAATTTAGTTTTATTGTTCTTTAAAAACTAATTTATTTAATAAGTTTGATCACCAATCAAATACCATTAAATTCAAATTTGAATTGTTCAAACTTACTATATCAATTTGAGTAGTTTTGGCTCATTTATAGTCTTACTTCCACACTCTCATAAATGAAAAGTATAGATTCTTCTCAATTCTTTTGAAATTACTGTACTAAATAGGTCAATATATATATGGATGATTGAAACTAAACTTATATATATATATATATTAAAGTAAGGCCAGAGGTAATATATGATAGGTTTGAGTAGCATTGATTGTTCATTAAATAACTGTTTAGTTCATTAATTATTGAGAAAATTTTCTATAATTATTTCACTTTAATTTGAATTTTCATCAATTTTTCAAGAAAGGAAATATGTAGTCCACTTTGGGAATTTTCATCAATTTTTCAAATTTAATTTATATATTTTTGGAAAATCTCTATAGATATTCCACTTTGAATTTTCATTATTTTTTCAGGAAATATTTTTTGGAAATATGCATGAATCAATTAGATTAATTTTTCTTAATTAATTTATATATTTTAGGAGAATATTTATATATGAATTATAAATAAATTAGATTGATTTTACTTTAATTATTAGTTCTACAACATTTCTCTGGGGAGATATATGTCTTAAATTGAATTAAATCCATCCTATGAATGCTCCAATTTCACATAAATAACAATAATTGTTCTATTTATTTAATATATTTCTTTCTATTATAAATATATTGACATATCTTTATTTTTTTTAGAGTTATGTAGATGACTACTTCCATTATATTGTATATAATAAGAATATATATTCAATGAATACATTAAATGAAATAATATTTTATTGATTTTAAATATAATTGAAATTAACTAATACTGATTTCTATTGTTTTTGTTAGAATTGGAAAACTTCTCTACTAATGTTTAACTCATTTTTTACAAAATAATGTGTATAATTTGTCAAACTATATCTTAAGAAGTTGATGCTTCTATATATTTTTTATATTTTTTATTATCATAAAATTTCAATCTAAGTAATAAATTCAAAGGGAGAGAAGAGATGCGAGAAATACAACATAGATGCATGTGTGCATTTGTGTGTAGTAATCAGAGAAATTGAGGTAAAGATATAAGAACAAAATTACTTGAAACATAATGGTTAACAAATACAGTACATATTATATAGAATATATATTCCTCTATATTTGAACGAATTATTATATAATAAATAAATATCTTTTTTTATATTACAAAATATATTCACAACTACTATATTTATATATATAGTATAAAAATTTATAAATTAATGTATTAATTTAATATGTATCTCGAATTTTACATAAATAACAATAATATTATTAATAGCAAACAATGAAATATATTACCATTAAGATTAATAGAGTAATTGAAGTTTTTATAAAATAATATTTTATTTTAACAAGTTGTTATGGATATTTGTATAATTACCTAAATATTTACTATTATATAGTACGTGAGTAATAATTATATTTAGTTAATTAATAAAATAAATAATAACAATGTAAAAACTAATATTTAAGCATTAAATTTATATGATATACTCCCTCCGTCTCATTAGTGTAGTCTCATTTCTTTTTGGCACGGAAATTAAGGATAGTGAGTGTAATGAAATTAATATTTTATCGGTGAGTGTGAAAAAGTTTGTCATTTTAGAAAAATTAAATTATTTTATGGGCAAACAAAAATGGGAAATGTGACTACTCCTGGAGGACGGAGGAAGTATATCTTTAGGAAGAACAACTTTTAAATATTTATCCTAAATACGTTAATATATTTAATTAATAGATTAAAGTAAATTGTATAATTAAATAAGAAATACAATTAAATGTATAATATTAATTTTTTATGGTATTATTTGTATGAATAAGTGTAACTCTAATGAATGAATATTATCTATTTATTTTTTTACCACTAATGAATTTATGTCTCGATTTTTAGTTTTTCTCAAAATTAATCATTTAGTTCTTATTTTAAAATCAATCCAACTAAAGAAAATCTGATTCGATGAGGTTGTAAAGTAAATTTTTTTTTGTTTGATGTGTGGTAAATGTATTTAAACAACATAACACACTTCATTTTACAATATAAATGTGCAATATATTTGATTATTGGTTCTCAATTTAGATTGAACTATTTATTTCAATGTTAAACATATTATTTCAAAAATATGAAATTAATGAAGGGAAAAAGAATATGAAGGAAATCAATCGATAGTCATATAAAAAAAGTGGAGAAAATGATGAAATGAATAGAGTCGAACGTAACATTTATGTTTTTTTTAAGTCAAAAGAAGAAACAGAGGCATCTACAGAGAAGCAAATGCAAAAATTGAAGTTATTTTAGCTTGAAAAATTGAACACACAAATACGAAAATTGTGTGATGTAGAAAAGAAAAAATAATGAGGTATTTACTACTGTTGTCCAAACAATATAGCATAAAGCTCAACATTATTAAGAGGATTGAATGAACATCAGAAGTACTATTAATGGAGCACAAAAACCTTAACCATAGTGTGATATCCTAATATGATAAAAGACATTAAAGAGTTGACGAAAGACAATGAGCGTATACATTTTAAATACATGTGAGAGTAGTAAGTTAAATACATTTTAAATACATGTGAGAGTAGTAAGTTAAATACATTTTAAATACAGTTTGAGGTCCAAATTTAATATGTATGAGACATGCATTAATACATGTAGTTGAATAACTATCTAACGATGTAACAAACAATCTTTATTATACATAAGTTATGAAAGTTCCTATGAAAAGAGTGAGAGAAATAGAAATAAAAGGTTGAAATTTTAAAGTTTTCACACAATAAAAAATAATGTAAACTGTTTAGCACTAAATTTTATAAATTATGAAGTGAAACTCATAATATCTCAATCTAAGAGCGTTGAGACAGTCTCTTCTCAATTAAATATCATACCCTAATTTAAAAATAAGTTAAAACAAATATTGTTTAAAATAAAACTAATATTTAAGTTTATTAAAACTAATATATAAACGATATGTGCTACCACATAATTTTATGGTTAAAGCATTTTAAATATTCATATTATTTATTTATAAATATTGTAACGTAAATAATTAAAGTTCCCACGCATCGTTTGGGGTGCAATACTAGTTGATAATTAAATGAACAACTATAAAATATAATTTTAGGAAAACTAGTAAAAATATTTCAAACTATTAAAGCTGTCAAACTCTCAGATGAGATAGTCTCACAATTTTTATTGTGAGACGAATTTAATAATGTATTTTAATTCTTTGAAATTGTGTCTTTCGTTATTGTAAATTATGTGTTTCTTTGTTGCAACTAATGTAATTTTTTACAATTAAAAAAAATAATACATTAAAAAAGAAAACAATATATTTATCTTATTAAAATGATGTATTAAGGTCCGTCTCATAATAAAAAATGACGAGATTGTCTTTCAGGAGACAAACTCATTAAAGTTTAGTGGATTATATCCCATATTTTTAAAGTTAGAGAAATATACCCCAAATTAATGAGATTTAGGAAGTTTTATCTTATCCTTAAAGTTAGGAAAATATATCTCAAATATTAATTCCATTATGTCATCAATCAATAATGATGTTAAAATCGTGCTTATTCTCGTGTTATGCCACACATATTTAATGACATGTAATTTTATTTTTTTATTGAGAATATATTTATCGAATTAATGTTTGAGAAAGAATAAAATTCCTTAAATATCAATAATTTGGTATATATTTCCCTATTTTTAAAGGGAAAGGGATTAAATTCCCCAAACCTGAGATATTTTGACTAATTTCACCAAAATTTATATACTTGAAACTTCGTGAATAAATCTTGAATTCTCCATCATGGTGGATAGAAAATTTGTTTAAGAAAGTGATTGGACATCAGCCAATTAGTTTTCATCAAAATAGTTGAAAGGATTAAATTAGTAGTTGTCACAAATACTTATTTTAAAATTCGTATTTGTAATTTCTTATTTTGAGACATTGTATATTGTTGTCATCTCTGAATCTACCAAATTGACGAAAATCTAAACCCAAAAAAAAGAAAGGAAAAAAAACTGAAGAAATGTCAAAAAGCACATGTATAATATAATCATAAAATATAATATAATATGTAGTTTCGGTTAAAAAAATTAAATATGTAAACAAATAATTAAAAAAAATGAATATAATTGGATGCAAAGAAAAATATAGTGTTAAAAACACTGAAAGTAAAGAATTTGAAATACCACAAGATATTGATTTGCTTTATTGGTGGACGATACCTAAAATCGAGCCAAGATTAATACACCAATTAGGAATTTTTGAAAAATTAGGATTAAAACAATTAGTTAAAAGTAGTGAAGAATATGTCTCACTTGATGATCATGAGAAAGTAATAAAATTAATAAGTGAAAAAGATTTAAAAAATTATAGACATATACATAAAATCCTTCATATAGAATTAGTGCAAATTGCATTTAAACCCTTGTTGGAAATTTAGGTTTGAAATTCTTTTTATGTTTTGATGTGTCAAACTTGTATAGAAACCACCCTTAGGAAGTGTCTTTAAATTAGCTTAGTCGGTACAAATTTGTAATATACACTTAGGATGTTTATCGAGCTGTAAAGAAGCTGTTCAAGACAAACTGGGCAGTTTGGTCATCGTGAAGAAAAGAAGAAACTAAGACTCAGGCACGAATAGACAAACTGAGAGCCACTTCAGTCTAAAGCTTACCACTTAGATAAACTGGTAGATATCATCAGCTTGGATCATTACCAGTTTATCAAGTCTAGTTTCATCTCACGAGTAGAGACAAAGAAGACAAGCTAGAGGAATCGCCAAAAGTCAGACTTAAGGAATAGGAGAAGCCTTAAAGTCTATAATTCAAACATCTAGTTTAAGAATCCTCACACTGACGAGCCGTTTTGACACACAACAGGATGTCGACACCCTGTGTCAGGAAAGGACGGAGCAGGTGCAACAAAGCAGAAAAAATAATCTGTCTCCATCAGACCCAACGGATAGTTCAAAATCGGGATTGTCTCTAAACGACTACATCTCAAGACCTTTTCTTGCTTCGATTGTAAATAGAGGAAGCAATCATAAAGGAGAAGGTTATGCTCTTAGAACTGACGAAGGTATCGCGCGCATACAAACATACAAAACTAACAAGCCGTAACCACAATCTTCAGATTCACTCGTTTTCAAATATCAACCATCCTAACTCAAACGAATCTCCGAACAGAGACTCCAAGAGTTCAAATCCCTTGTTCGAGGCTATTTGTAATAGCTTTTCGTGTTCCAATCTCTGTACACGAGACTCATAGCTTCGCAGCTTGAGTTTTTACTTTGGTGCTCTTTCTTTCCAAAAAAGACCACAACAGTTACAACTATCTCCAAGCTGTGACTATCACAAACATTTTCCCTCAAGTTTGAAGAATTTTGGGAAGAACTTAAAAGCTCCCAACTTTTGGAGAAGGAGGTTGCGTGGTGTGCCCACACTCTGTGAGCTGAAGGAGGACGAGACCCTGGGTGAGTGAGCAAGTGGACTGGTGGACACGAGCATTCACCAACTTGCGATATATCGTGAGGACGATTTGTAATCCTGAGGCTAGTATATTCCGAGCTACTGTCTCAAGAGAGGATGCAGGATAGTTGTCCGAACATTTATAAATTCTTGTGTCATTTACAATTTTATTTATTCATGCAAGAATTTAAAACCCAACACCATCTCGTGTTGGAATATATCCAAACCTGACATTAACCAGGCTTACTGACTATTAAGATTTTCTAAGAACCAATCTGGTTGAAAACCACTAGTTTGAATTTGCAAGAACTTGCTCTTAATTTTCCATTGCTCATACTCGACTAACTCTGATTTCGGGACTAACAAGTGGTATACAGAGCGGTTGATCTTTACATACTAGCTGCATTGAGTTGCTAAGGACCAGATCTAGTTGTTCTTGCAAATTCTTTTTTTTTTGTCTAGCGAGTAGGTACCTTGATAAACAACATCAAACTTCCACCGTATCGGGCGGAGAAGTTCGCCCCATGAAAGAAGAGGTCTTCCATAGTGCTCAAAAGCATACATCCAGAAATGGTAGATGTTAGAAACTGAGTTTCAGTTTATCCTTTATTTGATGTTTTGGTGTGTCAAAACTAACTTTAAGTTTCTAATATGTTTCTAAATGTAATCCTTGTATATGATAAATCGAGTTGTAATAGAAATTAGAAACTGGAAGCTGAAGATCGAGAAGACAGAAACTTAGTTTTTGAAGGAAGACAAGAATCAAGTTTCAAAACTTAAAGTGAAGATGCTAAGAAACTTGAAACTCTGAAGTCAAGTTTCAAAACTTGAAACTTGAAAAGTCCAGAAAGTCAGTTTCTGGAAATTGACTTTTCACTGAAGGATTTCAGAAACTTAAAACTTGAAATCAGGAGGATTTCAGTTTTCAGTTTCATAACTTAAAGAGCACGTGAAAAGCAAAGAGACAAAAAGAATCCGAGTGGAACTCAAAGTTATTTAAGATTTCTTAAAGCTTGTCGATCACCAATCATGTACGAGGAATACTAAATGATGAATACCTGAGGTGCGGAGTAAGGTTTGAAGGCGATTAATTGAAGATTATGTGGCACCGTTGCTTTGAAACTTTTTGATCTTGCAGTTGAACTAATTTTCAACAAACACCTTAAAACACACAAAAACGTAAAAGAAATCCGACTTTGCACAGAGAGGATAAAACCAAGAAAATCTGGAATAATCATCAATAAAAACCGCATAATAACGAAAACCACCATTCGAAACAACCGGGGAGGGTCCCCATAAGTCACAATGAATAAGTTCAAGAGCATGAGTAGCATGTTTACTAGAAACAGAAAACTGTAAGTGACTATTCTTAGCTAACTGACAGGAAGAACATAAATTGGAAATTGAGCGGGAAGGGGAAATAGAGAGCAACTAAGAAATCCGTAATAGCTGGATGGTGGCAGGTGCCGAGTGTCCAAGACGAGCATGCCAGAGATCAGAAGAAGCAGTTGGTAACTTACTCCGAGCAGAGGCAATGTGTTGGGATTGTATACTGAAAGCATATATGATTAAGTGTTTTGTACACTGGTCTTCATATATGTTGGCGCAACAATGCTCGCTGTCTGATGGAACAAACATACAACGAACTATAATATCCTATTATCTCGCCTATAGGGATGATCATATGGTGTGTAGGAGATCACAGAGGATCATATGAATCATTTGACCTAGCGAGATATAAACAGTATCACAGCTGAGACGGTCCCTGGATAGGCTGTCGGTCTAAGCTGCGGCACATCGGTTCATAAGTGGGCTTATCCTAGCTACTTGATATGTCGGTACATAGTTATGTATTGATGGCATCAACAGTGGGATGTGACATTCTCATTGACATATGAATGAGCCAGATCCCTAACATACTTCCTA
>JAPKLW010000496.1:160061-174679 GCA_026898455.1 Plectranthus barbatus
TATTATTATTATTATTATTATTATTATTATTATTATTATTATTATTATTATTATTGTGGCTTTATAGATTACTTTTCACAATTTTGTGATATTAATTAATATTTTTTTTATTGATACAAGCCATTGAATTTGCATTTGCAATGATGTTTCTTTTTTAATTAAAACCGCATATTCATAATAAATTAATGGGTATTTTAAACACAAATACATTTTTATTTAGAAATTTTTTTAACACAATTACGATTTTGCTTAACATAATCTAGTATTTTAACACCCCTAATGTCTACACTACTAATCGATCATTTTTTTCATTGTGATAGTTAAGTTTTACTCATTCTTATAAAAATGATTGCGAGGAGAGAAATAATTTAATATTACAAAATATTTTCTGGGACTTCTATCAGTTAACGAAGAATATTTAATATTCTCTTATTCTTCACACATACAACGTAAAACTATTAAATCAAAAACTGTTGAAGACACCCATCCTTATAACTATTATTTTAGGTTCCACTCCTCCTTTATAATCCTGATAAACTTTTGGCTACATGAGACTCCCTTTCAATTTCAAAGAAAATATATTGATGTGTAAAAGCAGGGGTGGATCCAGAAATTTATAATTGGGGATACAATTTATAAATAAAATTAAATTGGGGTACATTATATAAAAATATATATAAACATATAATAAAAATATATGTAAATATATATGTTTAATGTAATAAAATAAAATTTTGGGGGTACACTTGTACCCCCATTTTATTACATAAATCCGCCCCTGTGTAAAAGACTATTACAATCGAACCAAATTGTTCATAAGCTATTCAAAATCTCAATTTGATAAAATTTGTTCAACCCTGTTTAGTGAATTTTGCTTATAAAAAAGATTAAATTGTAATTTTATAGTAATTGACTCGTGAATTCGTTAGCAAAAATTGTATGGAATATAAAATTATTAACTTTACAAAATTAATTTTTCATATTTTAAGAATAACAAGTATAATAAAACTTTGTAACATAAGAAAAGATTGAATTTGAGTATGAATATGATATTATTATTGGAATAAAAAATTTCACAAAAAAATAATAAATATTTGAAATATAATCTAAATTATGAAAGTTCATATTTAGGCGCGATTAAGTTTGTGAACATCAAAATATTTAATAAAGAAACCTCAAAATTCAACTTAATAATAAACAAATTAATTTTAAACACAATGATAGGATAGTGTTGAATGAAAAACCGAAGAGAGTAGGGGGGTGGCACCAGCGTTTGGCCGCCCCCACAAGTTCTTTATTTTCTTTATTTTTATACATATGTATAATTTTTTGAAAAAATAAAATTATATAGGCAAAAACTTGCGTTAGGCAGGCCTAAACGGTTTAGGCGGGTTTTATCCTACCCAAATGGGTTCACCCATCCCAAATAGGGTATATTATATGGGTTTGGATTTGGGTCAATGGATAAAACCCGCCTAAAACTTGAGTTAATGGATAAAACCCGCCTAAATCATTTAGGCCTGCCTAACCCAAGACCTTCCCAATTATATAATTTCTGACCCTACAAAATTGTAGTTAAGCCCAACAATATTCGAGTTCTGCATTCTCCCATAGGAGAGAGAGCAGAAGCAAGAAAGGAACAGTGTGGCGACAGTAGCCTCATTCCCCCACATATCCTATAACTATAAGAACCCCCTCCAACTTCCAACTTCTCGCTCTTCAATCGCAAACCTTAATCAACACAAAATCATCCCCTCCCCCTCTCTCTTTCACTCTCTTCTCTCACAATTAGTATAAAGCACGTCAAGAAAGATGAAGATGAGCAGCAGCAAGAGAAGAATCTGCGGTCTCCTGAGAGAACAAAGGGCCAAGCTTTACATCATTCGACGATGCATCGTTATGCTTCTTTGCTATCACGAATAATGCAACTCTATCTTCGAATTGTCATCAGCGGTGTTCGGGTTATAAATTCTATACTCGATTATCTGATTAGAGTGTAACTAGATGTAAGTTGTAACGGCATTAGTTAGCCTAAATTGTAGAAAATTTTTGTATCTTATAGCAGCTATAAAATAGAACTAGCATTATATTCTTGAATTAATTCAAGTTTCATTTTTACCATAGGTAATTATTATACTTCTAAACAAACTAATCTTAATTTCTGATCTCTATTTATTTTCTAATATCCTTGGACATTGGAATTAATCTCTTCCTCTATTTAGCCTAAGATTCATTTACTTAACTTGCTTATTTCCCATCTTCCCTTTCTTATCGTTCTTCTTCATCTTCTTTGTTTAATTACAAAAAACCTTCATCAGATATTGCTTTTTCTTAGGTATTTATGATTTTTTTATTTTTTGTTCTACTCTAACCCTAAATGACCTTTCTTCCCAATGATTAATTGTGCAACCGTAATCCAGAAAACCAGGATTATTAGTTTAACATATAGTTTTGACCCTATATAAAGCATTATATTAAAGTAGTGAGCGGCGAAATTAAGATGTATTTTTAAACTTTATTAAGGAATGATTGATATTGAGATCTTTTATTCAAATTTTAAACATGAATATATGAATCTAAACACAACCATGATTTTGCTTAACATAATCCCTTTTAAATAATCTAAACTAAATTATTATATCATACATACCTCTAATTTAAAATCATAACTAAAAAAAAAAGTAAACCCAAAACTCATTGTCCCATTCCATTGTATATTTTATTTCCGTGAAATAAGTTAAAACAGTTGAACTGAATCAATAATCCAATTCATCGATTGTTTTTCCATGGGGTTTTTTTTATTTATTGTAAAAACATTGATTTTGAACGTGCCGTCAACCTAGTGTTTGAGAGATTTATGCAAGAATCAAGTGAGATGAAGAATCGGAGAGTGACCCTCCAAAACAATTTAAGGCTCTAGCTAATCGCTCTCTAAGTTGCCCATGCTTTGAGCAGAAGTAGTAGAGATGTTTAGATTAAAAATAACAGCAAATTGTGCTGATATTCTTACTATTAGGGTGTTGCATCTTAGGTGTGATTGATCTACTAAAATGATAGAGGGTACACCGTGCTATACATGTATTCAACACTACTGGTTTTGTGCAATTACACCATAGATTGAAAAATGTGTGTCCCTTCGCTTGGGGTGTAGTGGTGCGGGTAAATCTAAGCAACGAATTCTACAGTTATGTTCATGCATCATCAAACAAGAACAAGCTTTTGCTCAAACAATGTCTTATCCCTCACACATTTTTCTCTCTTTAGATATGTGCTTGCGATTGGTCATAGCAACCATTACTACAATGATTCTCTGAAAATATAATCAGCATCACTCAGCAACTGACATGTTTGATTTCCATCATGCAGGTTTTCTCCAAAAACCAGAAATGGACAGCATGATCAACATATATGAGCAATGAGAATTATTGAATCACAAATAATATATATGCAGACGTTGATTGTCATTGGATGATGATGAACAAGTTTAATACTATATTGATAACAGAATCACCAAATGACACTTGATGATGCTTCCCACCCAAGACATCGACGGAGACACTTAGCAGTTGGGATCATCTCAAAACCTGATCAACGAAGCAGAAGCTTATCAATGAACTGGAAAAGCATTATATTCATCTCATTACAGACAGATAGTAGATGCTAGTCGAAAGATAGTGAGCGAGGATATGCGCAATTAGGAAAGAAGAATGTTAGAATTCGGCATATGGAGAAAATGTGTTGTACAAAGTCAAGTGAAGAGGCTATTCTCATTTTTAAAGCAAACACAACGCTCAGCACAAAGTATGAAGCCTTTCTTTTATTGACATTATCTCTTACATATACTCTCAGATTTTCTCCTAAAAGACAAGACTCAGTATAATTTTGCCACTGCCTTGACAAAGAACGCACCTGAAAAGGTCCCCGGTCTCAATATTTAGTAGATTCACCACAAACACCGGACCCCTACGATTTGCAGGTTGACATAGTAAGCCTACATGTGCAAAATACAGCAAAGGGTAAGAGGTAAGAAAAATCATACACAGAAGGATAGTATGATGTTTCTCAGTCTAATAAAATATATTGGAAGTCAGATAACACAAACACTATACCATTCTTCACAAGTTTCCAAATTATACAAGTGAAATGTAGAGACTTAGGAACTGTGATGACACTCTATAAATCAGTAAACTATTATTGCAATATATCACATACTCCAAAGTACAATGGATTGTTTTTAGGTATATACACGATATAATAATGAACTGATAAGCAAATATAGTGAGCCTGATTGCTCTCTCCTTCTCTCTCCCTCTATCTGATACAACACGAAGAATCACCTCCTAATTCCTATAGAAGAGGATCATATACCTTACAAAATAGTAAAAAAAAATAAAATGAAAATGGTAACATTCAAAATACATGGAAAGGAAAAAATGTATTCCTCGTAATATCTTTGACAAGATTTATAATTTAATATTTTACATCCTTGAGGAAATATAAGCTCCAGAATTAGCTACATCTCTTTGACTCTGTGCAGAAAGTCCCATTATTCCATCTTCTTTCCTGTGTGTGTGGTTATTGTTACAAATTGGACGACTAAATGATCAAACATAAACAAGAACACAACGATATACGTGGTTCGGCAATTGCCTACATCCACGGAGGGTTACACTACGATTTTATTACCGGACGAAATTGGCTACAAGATTACACACAAAAAAACTCAGAGAATTTTTTCTGAAACTCTCTCTCTCAGCTGAATGAAGAAGATGAATTCTGAAAACTGTAACTGCTGCTAACTGTAACAGACCTCACCAACAGCTATATTCTATCTCCCAACTAACTTCCCAGATCTCAACACGTGTCACCAATCTATCTGGTTACTTGTAAAAAAACGTAACCTCCAGAAATACAACTTCAACTTCTCACCACTCAGACACAAACTAACTTCACAACACTTCAACAAATCTGAACTCCAACATGCACAAACTTCAACATGCATGAAACTCTAACATGCATGAAACTCTAACATGCATGAAGTCACATCACTTCAAATCTCCCTCCTGACTTCATTTATGCCCGAATCACCAAACATGTCCATCACAATATTTCCCTCAAGCTAGTTCCATTACAGAACGCACAAGCTGACTACCAGAATCAGCAAACTCCCATTAGTTCCGAGCAATATTGAAACTTTGGTCTTGGAATCACCTTTGTTAGAGCATCAACAACATTATCATCCGTTGACACCTTCTCCAACATTATCTCTCCTTTATCAACAATATCTCTCACAAAATGATACTTGACATCAATGTGTTTGGATCTGTCATGGAATACTAGATGTTTTGACAGATACAACGCACTTTGACTGTCACAAAGTATGCTCACAACCTTTTGTTTCAGACCTAGCTCATGTATAATTCCTTTGAGCCACAACGCTTCCTTAATAGCTTCTGTTACTGCCATGAATTCAGCCTCGGTTGTTGAGAGAGCTACAACCGATTGAAGTCTTGACTTCCAAGTAATGGCAGCACCCCAAAGATTAAACACAAAGCCAGTCTGGGATCTTCTTGTGTCCACACTCGCTGCAAAATCAGAACCAACAAACCCCACAAGAGCATTTGATTCTGAGTTTTCCTTTCTTTCAAACACCAACCCAAGATGTAAAATACCCTTAAGATACCTCAAGATTCTCATCAGAGCATTCCAGTGATCTCTCCCAGGACATGACATGAATCTACTTGTCATGCTAATCGAGTAACATATATCAGGCCTTGTACATATCATCATGTACATCAAACTGCCCACCAAACTTGCATAAGGTACTTGATTCATATACCTCACCTCTTCTTCAGTATTTGGCTTCATTGCTTCACTCAATTTTGTGTCTGCACTCAGAGGTAAAGCAAGAGATCTATGATGTCTCATCCCAAACTTCTCAATAACCTTGAGTAAGTATTCTTCCTGCTGTAGCTTTAATCTCCCAGCTGATCTTTCCCTCCGAATGTCCATCCCCAAGATCCTAGATGCTCCACCTAGATCTTTCATGTCAAACTCTGCCTCCAAGTCAGCTTTGACTTGCTTGATATCAGATATATGCTTCCCTGCTAGAAGCATATCATCTACATATAAGAGTAAGTACACCAGACTAGAATCACAGCCTTGCTTCAGGTAGACACACTTGTCAAACTTAGACCTGTTGAAGCCAATCTTTAACATATGAGCATCAAACCGTTTGTTCCACTGTCTCGGACTTTGTTTCAGCCCATAAAGTGATTTCTGCAGCAAACATACTTGATTTTCCTTTCCAGGTTCAGCAAACCCTGGTGGCTGATCCATATAAATGATTTCCTCTAATTCACCATGTAGGAATGCCGTTTTAACATCCAACTGATGTAGCTCAAGATCCAACTGTACCACAATAGCTAAAAGGATCCTAATTGAGCAATGTTTGACAACAGGTGAGAATACCTCAGTGTAATCCACTCCCTCCTTTTGGGTAAAACCTTTTGCAACTAATCTTGCCTTGTATTTCACTTGTGGTGGATCTGACTTCTCAATCTTCCTTTTGAACACCCATTTGCAACCAAATACCGATTGAAACTTTGGTTTATCTGCAAGGATCCATGTTTCATTCTTTCTTAGTGATTGCATCTCTTCAGTCATAGCTTCCTGCCAAAGTGTACTTTCTGAACTTGTGCATGCTTCTTCAAATGTCTTTGGCTCTGTATCTTGCAGCTTCTCTGCAATATTTAGGCTTAGAAAAATGGCATCTGCTTCTGAAAATCTTCTAGGAGGATGGATCTCCCTCCTCACTCTGTCTCTTGCCAACCAGTAATTTGTTTGAGTTGGCTGTCTGTTGATGTCAGACTTCTCTGTACCAGAAGTTTCAGATTTTTGTTCTTCAACTTCAGGTTCATCCTTAACATTCTTGAAATCATGAGTTGTTTCAGATGCTTCTTCAGAAATTATTCCCTTATCTTTCTTCCGCAAATAAGGCATCACCAGCTCATTAAATGTAACATCCCGGCTAGTAATGACCTTTTGTTGGTTTGACTCTATGCACCATAACCTATATCCTTTCGTACCAGAAGGATAGCCAAGCATGATGCACTTCAAAGCTCTGGGAGCTAACTTATCTTGCCTAGTATTAACATAAGCAAGACAACCGAAAGGTCTCAAATAAGAGTAATGTGGTTTCCTCCCATACCACAATTCATTTGGAGTTTTGAGCTCCAAGGCAGTAGAGGGTGACTTATTTATCAAGTGACAGACTGTAGCCAAAGCCTCACCCCAAAACCCCTCCGACAAACCAGATCCAAGCAACAAACACCTCACCCTTTCCAAAAGGGTTCTATTCATTCTTTCAACCACTCCATTTTGTTGTGGGTTGTATGGAGTGGTTCTATGTCTTTTGATTCCCTTTTGTCTGCAAAAGGAATCAAACTCTTCACTCAGGAATTCCATGCCATTATCAGTTCTTAGGCATTTTATCTTCCTTCCTTTTTCATTCTCAACCAAATATGTCCACTCCTTGAATTTCTGAGCAGCTTCATCTTTTGTTTTCAGAATGTGAACCCATACTCTCATGCTGTAATCATCAATGATGGACAGAAAATATCTTCCTCCACCAAGAGTTTCTGTCCTAGATGGCCCCCACAAATCAGCATGTATGTAGTCCAAACACTGGCTGCTTCTCCTTTGACTTGGTTTGAATGGTAGCTTCTTGCTTTTGGCTAATATGCACTCCTCACAGCTGCTAAGATCATGTTCAGCCTCATAGGTGATTAGCCCTTGCTTCTTTAGTTCAACCAAGCCTCTGTGACTGATATGTCCAGTTTTTAGATGCCAAAGCTTGCAATCCACATCCTTGACAACACTAGATTCTCCACATATTATCTGTGCAAACAGGTAGTATATGTTGTTTAATCTCTTTCATTTCAGCACCTCAACACCTTCCTTACAAACTACAATGGTGCCTCCATCGCCAACAAACTTGAAACCCCTTGCTTCTAGTGTACCCAAGGATATATGATTCCTCTGAATTTGAGGGATGAACATCACATCTGTTAGAGTTTTGACTTCTCCCTTATGATTCTGAATTCTAACTGATCCAACACCTTCAATCCTACAAATGTGACTGTTGCCAAGCATCACAGTGCCCATGTCCTTCAAAGTTAGATCCACAAACCATTCCTTCCTTGGACACATGTGGAAGGAACATCCTGAATCAAGAATCCAGGATTCATCTCCAACAACCTCCATTATATTGAGAATCTCATCTGTTACATCTTCTGTTGAACTTACAAGATTGGACCCTCTTTGTTGATAGAGATTCTTTTGCTTCAACACACTGCAGTCCCTAATTAGGTGGCTCGGTTTCTTACAATAATGACACACCCTAGACTCCTGAAAGTTACCAGGAGCCCTAGCCTCTTGCTGCTGTGAAGCTCCATAAGGCTTCTTCTGAACATATGTTGGTTTGTAATCCTTCCCTTGATTTGGATTAAATCTCTCTTGATTTCCTCCTTTATTAAAGGTCTGATTCTTCTTTTGAAAACTACTTTTCTGACCTTTCTTGATGTACAGTCCCATTCCACTCTGATCATTTCTAACAACCACAGAGAGCTTCTCCATTTCCTTTTGTTTGATGGCTGATAGTACATCCTCTAATGATATTCCCTCTGATCTTCCATACACCATAGCATCCTTCACACTTGAGTAGGATTTAGTTAATGCATTTAGGAGGTGTATGGCCTTATGTTCATCATCGATCTCTACCCCAATGCCTTCAAGTTCATCCACAGCCTTGTGGAAGTCATCTAATTGATTTAACAGGTTTCTTTCATCACTAAACTTGAAACCATATAGTCGTTGCTTCATATAAATCTTGTTGGCTATGGATTTAGTCATGTATAGCTTCTGTAACTTCTTCCATATGTCTGCAGCAGTCTTCTCCTTAGAGACCTCACGCAGTACCTTGTCATCCAAACTAAGGAGTAGAGTACTCATGGCATTCTCCATTAACTTGGCCTTCTTATCAGCTGTCTCTCCAACAAACGCTTTGTCAGAGTCGGGCAGAAGGGCATCCACCAGTCCCTCTTTGGTGAGTATAGCTCGAATCTTTATTTTCCATAATCCGAAATCATTCTTCCCCAAAAACTTATCAACTTCAAATCGACTTGAAGCCATAACTTTCACACACTGATAAACCCCTTTCTTCACAGACAATTCACAAACCCAGAAATTTCCCAGAAAATACAAAACTGAATCAGAGAGTTCCAATCACGCAAATTCCACACAATTCGCAATCAAATGAGCAGCAGTTCTAAACTTCCCAAATCAGAATACGAAAATCCCAGAAAATCCAAGAATAAGACTATTCGATGTCTTATTAATCACAGACAAACAAAAATACTCACAGGGGGCAGAATTTCTTCAAAGAACCTCGCTGCTGCTCACACAAACTCTGCATAACAATTTCTCAATCCCAGAATTTGATCATCGTCGCCCCATTCCCACAGAAGGTGCCACTTTGTTACGAATTGGACGACTAAATGATCAAACACAAACAAGAACACAACGATATACGTGGTTCGGCAATTGCCTACATTCATGGAGGGTTACACTACGATTTTATTGCTGGACGAAATTGGCTACAAGATTACACACAAAAAAAACTCAGAGAATTTTTTCTGAAACTCTCTCTCTCAGCTGAATGAAGAAGATGAATTCTAAAAACTGTAACTGCTGCTAACTGTAACAACCTTCACCAACAGCTATATTCTATCTCCCAACTAACTTCCCAGATCTCAACACGTGTCACCAATCTATCTGGTTACTTATAAAAAAACGTAACCTCCAGAAATACAACTTCAACTTCTCACCACTCAGACACAAACTAACTTCACAACACTTTAACAAATCTGAACTCCAACATGCACAAACTTCAACATGCATGAAACTCTAACATGCATGAAGTCACATCACTTCAGTTATCTATGAGGGAAACCCCATTTCTCCATGCAATTTCCATTGAGCAAATTAGACTGGCTGCTAAAATCGAATATTTACAAAACCATGAGGAAATAATCCTAATGAATCAAATGAGTGTGTACATGCATGAAAGTTTCCTATAACACTTACAAGGAGAACCATGAGAATGCCGAAGATGAGAATAATTAATTAGAACACATTTGGTAGGGTTGATAAAAATTTTAGAACAATGAGAGTTAGGTCAAATTCAACAAGAACTAACAAAAATATTTATGAGTTATGACCATCCTTTGTTGCAAAGTTTCATGATGCAGAAGCAATTCTAGAAACTAAACAATATGTACCACCAGATAAACCACACAGTGATTGTAAAGGAGGAATATTGAAAGAAGGACCACCTACAAGCCATACCGAATAATGTACCTGTCATGATTATTTCTATCCCCCAATATGTATCATTGGTCTGTTCAGAGTTCTCGCAATGTCTAACATCCCAGCATGAGCTGCTTTCTTACTTTTTACCTGGTACTCAAAACAAATGTTTGAAATATGACATTACACATAGCAACACAAGATCAGATAAAGTTATATAAAATCAATAGAAATTTGATGTTAAGGCTGGTTATCCCTTCATCACCCATTTCACAAACAATCGACCCAAGATTTAGGGTGGGATAGGTTCCATTTGGTTATGCCTTTCTGCAGTGGGTGCAGTGGAACTGGGATTGTTATGAAGCAATATTATGAATATTTATATAAAAATTAAAAAAGAAAAAGCTACCTACCGCAGCTCCAATAATCTCCTCAAGTTCTTTATCATGAGCACCATTGCGCAGGGGGTCCCTCAAGCTAACCTAAAAGAAATAATTCTCCTCATGAGGATTTCATGTGCAAATGTAACTTTATCTCTCATATAACATAATGAAAAGCATTAAGTAACAGAATGCAAAGCACATCAATCTAATTTTATAATATTAACACAATCTACTGAAGTTCAGAACTTAACTGATACTGCATTGTCCCCTACCATTTATCTTATCAAGCCTAGGGTGCAACCCCTAGTGCCTTTGAAACATCATCAACGAATAACGAGCGATGGAATGCTTTTTACCTCTGAGAGACCAAATAGGCAAACTTTAAAGTTTCCATCAGCTAAAAGTCTCAGTCTGTTACAACCAACACAAAAATGCTCTATCATTGATGTGATAAAAGAAATTGTGCCCCGATGTCCATCGATCCTGAAATTCTTGGCTGTCTCAGTGGGGTGATCCTGAATTCTTTCGAGTCCTTTGTTTGACCTATTAAGAAATTCTAAAGCCCTCACTCACGTGATAACAAAATTTGAAAGCCACAAAACAGAATCTGGAAATTTACCTTACCACGATATCCAACATTTCAGAGTAAGGTACAAGTTTCTTCGAATTCCAGACATTCCCATCAAAAGGCATAAACTCAATAAACCGTACATTTATTGGCTTTTCGCGTGTCAATTCAACAAAATCACATATTTCATCATCATTGAAACCGAGCATCACAACACAATTTACCTGACAAAAAGCACATTAACACATAAATACTGGCATGTTTCTGAGGGAAAAATGAGTACCAATCCATACTGATATGCCAAATAGATAAAAAGAAAGAAATCAGCCAGAACATTGTACATACTTTTATTGGATTATATTCCAACTCAATAGTAGTATCGATGGATTTCATCAATCTTTCATGTCCTTTCCGGTGAGTCATTAATTCAAACTTTGCCGGTACCAATGTGTCTAAACTAATGTTCAGCAAACTAAGTCCACATTCTTTTAATCTTCGAAGTTTATTTACCAGGGTGATTTTAAAGGGATTAGTGAACTGAATCACGAATTCTATTTGCCAAGATCGATAATCAGAATATCAAAAATAAATTGCTATGCCTATGATTATTCCTAGCATGCTCCTATTGATAATGCATAAGGGGGTTTATGCGAAATACCTGGATTGTAGAAACTGAAGAACGAGTGTGCAGAGATTTGATCTTGATCTCTTTTCCCGCGCACAAAGATTAATTCCTAACAAATAAAAGGAATTAAATCTATGAAAATTAATAAGTAATTTTCGAAAACAAGAAGGAGAGAGAAGAATTAAGATGATCCTCCTGATCTGATCTGTATCCCAACTCAATCCAAATATCTGGTGAAGATTCCCTTCGGATTCCTCGCCCGGTTGAGAAGCATAATTTTCTCCTCGTTTCTCAGATCTTAGTCGATCACCACAACTTCCAAAATATGGTTTGCTGTGTGCAACATATGATCTTTTGGTGTGTTGTGATCTAAGAAACTGAGGCCTATTTATAGGAAAATACTGGACATCTATTGGGCCTGAGTTTTCATGGGCCAGACCAGGGACCAGAATGCAAATAGCAAATAAGGCCTATTAATTAATTAATTTCCATATTCAACCCAGAATATAATTAATTAATAAATATTGATTCATTCCACCAGAGAATCAATACTGTTCTACCTATTTGCTACCATGTTTTGAGGTACGGGTTGCATGGGCTCGGTTTATCCCCACATTAAAGGTTACAGACATTCGTTAATTAATTTAAGCTCTGACAAGCTATTTAATTAATTAACATCTTATATTCCTGAGTCAATCCACTCAAACCTTTTCACTTATGCTTGAACTTAATCAGCCTGCAGGATTTTAGCATAACGAACCTTTTGAGCTGCTCAGGGAATGTCATCATCCTATACTGGATGTGGTTACCTAGTTCCAGTACCAGACAGTCATACACAGAATGCTATCACCCAAGATACAGATATACAGGCTCAACTAGAGCCTTTCACTGCAATTCAAAGTGATACACAATCTGCATATACTTCCGTACCTTCATATAGGCTTATGATCTCATCAAGCCATAGAGATATAGATTCTTTTTAATGTCAGATAAAAGAATCGATCTCAACTTAGGTCCTTATCAATATGTGTCCCACACCAGCATACCAAGCCATCCAAGACAAGATGCTTATTACCGCGTAAGTTGTAGCCTACACCGACAGTTTATCCTGGAACTGTCTCAGCTGTGATAAATATTTATATCTCGCTAGGTCAAACGATCCATACGATCTTCTGTGATCTACTACACACCGTATGATCTTCCTATCGACAAGATAAGAGGATAATTGCGTTTGCGACACATGTTTGTTAATTCAGACAGGAGATGAACATACAATATTTATGATTCCCAGTATATTAACCAATCGACCTTGTACATAATATACCAATCATAATGCGTTAAGTATATAAATCCATCAATCTCCCACTTATACTCAAAGCATTATACAGGTGCTTTCCAAAGTATAACGCGTCTAAACTAATCTAGCTATTACATCAATCATTCTAAGTGGTTGGCTTTGCCCTCAGCCCAAGGTTATGTACATGCATCTCGTAGACCTTTTGAGGCAGAGCTTTTGTGAATGGATCTGCAAGATTATCTTTTGTATCAATCTTCTCTACTAGCACATCACCCCTTGCTACGATTTCTCATATAATATGATACTTCCTTTCAATGTGTTTTGTCGTTCTGTGAGTTCGTGGTTCCTTTGAATTAGCCACAGCTCCCGAATTATCACAATATACCGTGATGGTCTTGGGGAGCTTAGGAATCACGTCCAACTCCAGGAGTAAGTTTCGAAACCATACTGCTTCTTTCGAAGCTTCAGAAGCTGCCACATATTCTGCTTCCATAGTAGAGTCAGCAATACACTTCTGCTTTGCACTCCTCCATGATATGGCCCCACCTCCCAATGTAAACAAATAGCCAGAGGTGGACTTCTTTTTGTCTCGGTCTTCCTGGAAATCCGAATTAGTATAACCCACAGGGCACAACTCCTCACACCGATAGATGAGATAATAGTTTCTAATCCTTTTCAAGTATTTGAGTATGTGCTTTATCGCGGTCCAATGCGCCTGTCCAGGGTTAGACTGGTATCTTGCTACCATGCCTACAGCAAAACAGATATCTGGCCTCGTGCATAACATTGCATACATGAGACTCCCTACGGCCGATGCATACGGAACGTTGCTCATCTCATCTTTCTCCTTTTGTGTCACCAGACACTGATCATTGGAAAGATGTATGCCATGTATGAAGGGTAACAGACCTTTCTTGGCAGTTTGCATGCTGAAACGGGCAATCAAGTATCCACATATGACCCTTGAGACAAGGTCAGCATCCTCTTATTGCGCTCCCGCAATACTTTTACCCCTATGATGTATCCTGCCTCCCCAAGGTCCTTCATATGAAAGTGTTCGGATAACCAGCCCTTTATGCCCGACAATACTTCCACATTGTCGCCAAATAGGAGAATATAAACTACATAAAGTGCAAGGAACACCACGCTTCCGCTGACATAGATGGTACACTCAAATCTCGTTTGAACATTATAAAAATCCATAGGATTTAATCACTTCATCAAAATGTAGATTCCATGACCGTAAAGCTTGCTTAAGTCCATACAACGACTTCTTAAGCTTCCATACCAAATGTTCTTCGCCCTTCTGCACATAACCTTTTGGCTGTTGTGATGGGTTTTGTATACTGAAAGCATTTATTACAATGAGTATACAAC